>JAMKCH010054370.1:0-115853 GCA_023653785.1 Ophioderma brevispina | reverse complement strand
TTTTACAGAACAGGTGATTTGGTACCTTCTTGTCCATTGCAGATATAATTATACAATATCAGTTCTGAGGTAGCACATTGAGTCTATTAACTTTATTTACTTCTTAGGGGTGGTTAAGTCCTCGCTTGCCTTTTTTTGAGAAACAATTACTTGCCATCAGATGTCCAGGCTGCATCTACGGTACTACTGCTTTATGAAGCATCTCTTATTAGCTGTTGACGTCTAACTGTGAGATTTTCTGTGTATGGAAATTCCAGAATTTTTAGCTTCTCTTATTCGAAAATAACAAGGTGACGCTGAGCTAGACACTATTTTTACTATGATTTGGACCGGCTTGGGTTGCGTGTTTCATCTGAATGAGTTGTTGTTTTCCATCCTCCCAAGTCTGTGGTACGTCAATGTCCGAAGTACTGATGTTGACATCTAATCTGCTGAAGGTGTTAATGGCCGCCTTTTGTTGTATCTTCAGACTGGGTTCTCCTTTAACTTTTCATCCCATCTAAGCTGCCAAATCAATCTTTACTAGGCGCCGGAAATATTATTATTTTTACAAATGATGGTATTGCTCTTGAGCGGGACAATTCCTGTTAGGACTTTAGGTATATGTATTTCTTCTAAACTTGTTTGGAATAGTTCACATCAGAAACAAAACATGGTTTTGGTTTCTGTGCATTGCAAAACTGAATCTCACAAACAGTTTTTATTTTAAACCGCATTGTTTCTATTTGAATAGTTCCTACAGTACAGCATCTGCCGAATTTATATGTTTCAATTCAAACATTAACGTGTCAATGAATCTATAAAACCAAATTTGAGAAAGATTTTTTTTTTAAAATAATATTGGTATCTGAAGAAATGTTTCATTTAGCACAAGCTGTCGTCTCATTTAATTTTCAACCACTTCGTTGATTTTACTTTTGGAGCTTATTTGCCAATTATAGTATCGGGTGGACGGTCCTAAGATGGGGCCTTTGCACCGTTCGTTCCTGCCATTCACTGGTCCTTTTTATCCTTTGTTTTTTGTTATTTATTCTAACTACTGTGGGTGCAATATCAATATTTTTATATATTTTCGTATTCTATTTATTTTTCTATTTGTTATTATGACTGTAACAAGTGATAAAGCGTAATAAATATATAAAACTAAATTATACCACCATCTTATCACATAATACGGTGTATTTCTGCTTATTCCCAGTGGTAAGCATTCCCAATAATGCAAAAAACCGGATTCGAAAACAATGAAGGGACTTCTTTCTGGAAATGTCCTCATGGTCCTTTAACTGTTGAACACTGTTTAAAATTTTGCTGTTTACAAAGAAGGGTTGTTTAAAATGCTGTTGTTTAATTTTTTAACAACATTGTTTAGTTTGTGTTATAACATTTTGTCTAAACAAGGTTGTATACGTTTTAAACAATTTTTTTAAACAACTCACATTTTAACCAACTGCTGTTTACAATGGTCATATCGCTCACCTTGTTTAAAGTATTAACAACTTGTTTTAAAAATTTACACACAAAAAAAAGCAAATATTAAAAAAAAAAAAACTTGTTTAATTTTTAAACAAGTTGTTTAATTTTTAAACAAGTTGTTTAATTTTAACAGTTGTTTAATTTGTAAACAAGCTGCTTAATTTTTAAACAGGTGAGCGATGACCAGGGGAAACAGTGTTTGTTTAAAATTTTAAAAACAACGTGATTACTTTGTTCTTACTGTATAATTTGAAATTTAAACCTACTTAGTTCTCCGGTAGACAAAGGTGTATATATTTTTATCTTCCCTGGAATGGGGGCCAGCGCACGATAGTGTTGAAAAAAAAACCCTGTGCGCTTGGCCGGATTCCGAACCGGCGACCTTCGTATTACAATGCTAACGCCTCAACCGACGAGCTATCAAGCAGGGTGGGTAAAAGAGCGTATAATATCATCTATAGGTGCGCTGGCCATCTCCAGGAAGATTATCAATATAATACAGTCTATAATTTTGCTGCACAGGTCATTCCCATCGCTTGTGGAATAGGCCTACTGATAAGTCTTTGAAACACAGTAGTCAGCTTGCCACGGATTCCTTATTTGAATGCAAGGCGGCCAAGTAAGCAAATCACTCCCAAAATGTCCACTTTTATTAGTGTGTGGTTATGGTTGATAAAATCCAGAAATGAGGGTAACACTAACTTATTTTAAAATATTTTTTAAAAGATGTGGCACATTTTGGTCTACAAATAAAGACATACTCAAGCATTTCCTACCTCGAAAAGGGTTTTTGTTACGGCTTCGTATGGTATTGTTTTATACGAGTCTTCCAGAACCTTGTGTGTCAAGTTTGATCAAATTACTTTATCAAAATGATTTTATGAGTGAAAGGAATGGCAGTGTAGAAAAGTATTGAGGGCATCATGGTATATTGTGACTGCATTTTGGGTAAAATTATATTTGCATCGACATTGCAGCTAATAAAATAAGATAGTCGTTGATTACCACACTGATGAGATAAGTAATAAAGATGAAATGCAGACACAATCAGGGGACAGTTCTGTGTAAAAATCTATTGAAATGGACCAAATTGATGGTCTAACAATATAATACTGTATTCTGCAATGTAGTGATATGAATTTGATAAATTAGAGCTAAGTGTGCGTTTAGCGGACTGGAATCAAGTCGGGTTGGTATAGAGTAACGATATATATATCTATAGGTGTTAGGTCCGAACCGAAATAAAATTGGAGTATATTTTATTTATTATTTTATTTTATTACCTTATTGCACTCACAAGAAACATTCAAAACCGATGGGGTTGCAAAAGGGTGACCCCAACAGGCACGCAGAGGCACACAAAGCGGGGACCCTAACATACATCAAAATAAAATGAACAAAGAGTTTAGGTTTACACCAAGGACACATCAAATGATAAAAAACAGTAAATATACATAAAATTTTATAAAAGACATAAAAAACTCAATCAAATAGCATTTATAAAGCACAAAATATATGCACAAGAGAGACCCTAATACATAAGTAACGGACTAATGTTAATTGTTAGCTATAGGTAATGGTCAAGAAGAGAAGATTTTTGAACTGGGGAAGGTATGAAGATTTCTGAGATTGGGAGGGAGGGGCCTTCCATGAATGGTAACTACGGTTTTAAAAGGCGACGAAAGATGTTAGTACTGCATTGTTGGAATGATAGGGGAGCGGTTTTGGGCTCTCAAAATGGTGATGTCAGAGTTACGAAAATAATTTTGTCATGGAAATGATGAATGTCATATTTGAAGACCTTAAAGAAAGAGGGATATTAGTCTTTAATTTACCGGTCGATCGCTCAGGCTGAGGAGATTCGAGCCTTTTAGTGACGTATCAGAGTATATGGTGGGAAGCACGAAACTTTCAGGATGATGAATTTGGTTGCATGTCTCTTGAACTTTTCAAGGAAGCTGATGAGGCCCTTTCTTGGGGATCGATTTCTGACCATATTCCAAAATGGGTCTGACATGAGCCAAGTAGAGAATTTTCGGGTTAATGGATCATAAATATCATGACAGGGGTCCGAAATCAAACCTAAAATGCGGTTAGCCTTGCAAATTCATGATTTATATGAGGTTTTTACAATATATTCGTAACTAAGATACCAAGATCATTCCGGTCAACAGATCCAAAATGATCACCAAGCTTGTAGTTAAAAGGGGCAACATGATGATTGTGTTTCCGGGTTTTGAACATGTAAAAAATAACAACACTTTTTGGCTTAAAATCATGTCCCATTTAACATTCAATTTAAAAAAGAGATAAGGCTTTTTGCAGAGCAAGTGGTCACAAATGGTGATATGGTTCTGGAACAATTTGAATCATCAGCAAAAGACAAATTTTGTGCAGAGGTGATGAAACACCAGGAGGGCATTCATAATAAAAACAAAAGAAGTAAAGGGCCAAGATGGAACCTGTGGGACGCCTGAGGCGACTGGCAGCCACTCAGAATAAGCACTATTAATGACCACCCTCTGCAGTAGTCGCCCGCAAGATAATCAATGGAAGAGGAGGTGATATAACGAATCCCGGCACACCTGAGCTTCTCAATAAGCATTCAGATGATTGACGGAATAAATGCCTTAGAAGTCCAGGTTATCCACATCAGGTCACACCCCCTGTCCAATAAGTTAGACTAAGTTGTGAGTGTGTAAAGTTAAAATCAACTAATTGTGTAATGCAAGAACGATTGGGCATAAAAACCATGCTGGCAATCGGAGATGATAGGTTCCAAAAAATGGGAGGAGAGAACTTTCGTGTGTGTATTGTGTAAACCTCAAGGATTTGGCGACAGGCTAAGCAGAGCAAAAGAAATCGGACGGTAATTTCAACGCAGCATGTCACCTTTTTTGTAACAGGGAGGAGGTGACATTCGCACGATCCCAGCAGATGGAACTTGACTTGAAGAGAGGAAGCATTGAAAATTACTGTGAGAGAGGGTGAGATCTTCTAGCAGCACGCTCACGGAGTAATTACCAGGAATACCATCCGGTCCACTTGCCTTGACTGGGTCCACAGTACTCAGCACATCATAAACATATGAAGAGGGAAAAGTGAGGAACTAAGGTATTTATATCATGAAATTGAGAATGAGAATCAAGCTTAATGAAGCTTTTATTCTGACCACACTGTGGGAAAAAATTTGTTTTGAGCGATTGCTTGCTTTACTGGATCATCAGTAGAATCATTATTGTAACCTACTGACTGGGGAATTTGACCAGGGTTTCTTAATTTGTGAAAGGACCAGAAGCGCCTAGGATTATCTTCAAGAAGTTCTGACATCGGTCAAGAAATCAGCACGTCTTTGTTTAATAAGTGACTTATCCCGTTGGTGCTATCCGTAGGAAAGCGACGGACATCTTTCGGACAACCCAAACAGAAGACATCTATCATTCCTCTACCAACCAGCTGATAGTCATTGGAAAGAGCGCCGTTCTAGAAAACGGAGGTCGCGGTTCGAACCGGCCAAGCGCACGTTTGTGTGTTTTTTTTACACTTTGTGGGGCTGGCACTCTCCAGGGAAAAGATTAATAAATGTAGTTTTTATTATGTATTTGTTATTTGTATTGCAAGACGTCAATTTTTTTTCTTTACTTTGTTCCGCATTATGTTCTATCCTCGACATTCAGCGCTCAGTGCTTAATAAAGTGATGTAGCAACGTGTCCTGAGGGGGTAATATTGAGCCGCGAAAGTTTCTTCTTGAGAGACCGTTTCACAGTACAAAACACAAACATGCAAGGATAACATGCGTTAGCTTGGCAAGGTAAACCAAATGTGACTGCTCTGGTCGTAACGTCCTGCTTGCATCCCTAAGAAATATAAAATCAGTTTGAATGCAAGCAACCAGGGCCTCCCAGAGGGGCGGGGTGTGGGGGGGTTGTGACACCCCCCCCCTTTGCAAATTGTTGTCGGCAAATGTGACTGTCGGCGATATGGGCGTAATGTCGCCCGCAACTGAATGATGGGCGGATTGTCGGCGGTTGACTCCCCCTCCTGCATGTTTGTTTTGTGGCCTTGCTGGAGACTGAATTACTGTTCGGTGGCGGCTGTCGGTGTTTGTGTTTTTTGTGATGACTCTTCCTTCCCCCCCCCCCCCCCCCCCCCGTTCTCGAATTTCGAACTATTGAAAAAAAAATAATTTGGGTCTACCTTGCGAGCGAAGCGAGCGAAAAAAAAAAAAAATGGTAATTCTTGCAATCCGGCCCAATGATTTTGTCGGCAAACACAGACAGGACTACAACACCCCCACCCCCCCCATTAAAAATGGTCTGGGGAGCACCTGCAAGCAACCGAAGGTCACGGAGATATGAAAACACTCGAGTTGAATATTAAGGAAAGTGCGCCTTATCATTGGCAGACCAGGTCTATCATTCGAAATTCATTTTATGGAGGGTCAAAACTAATAACTGGGTCCAAAACGCGACAACGCTTTTCCATGTTTGATTGTGTTACGATGGCATTTGAACAGTTGAATGCGCTTGCATTCAAGAAATACTTCGGAATTTGAAATTAAAACAACTTTCCTTTTCAGGAGTTTTTGTTTCAAATGCTGTCAATTAAAAAGAAAAAGGTCAGGTTAAGGGGATATTATATTGAGGCGTTAGTTTTCAGACTATAAATTGTGGGCTCATATATCATCAAAATGCACCATTTAAAATCAACTTTCAACAATTTAATTTGAGGAGATTTCTGGAACATAAGGTTCGCTTCTATTCAGCAAACGGAGAGCAATTACACTACAGTGTCATATGTGGGACGTTGTGATGCAATACGTTTGCTCAAATCCCAAAACAAGATTGAAATCAACCAATGAGCTTTTGTTAAGGGTATCTACCAGAAACCAATCAACGAAACGGTAGTGCTGACTAAAATGATATATCCTAAACGGAATGCAAACAATATATTAAATTCATCTAGAATTAAATCCAAAACCACAACAAATAATTAAAGGTTTCCGCAATATCACAAAAGAAGCCAAATTGGTTTTTTTTTTTATTTGCTGTATCTACAATGATTGTATTATCATATTTATTTTTTTTTTTTCATTTCATTCCATTCACTTCATGATTACATCTGTAATTTATACGCAAGGGCGTCAGTGATAATATAAATAGACTTAAATGTATACTATGGATCTGGCGCCAAAATAAACAAAACATTAAATTTCCTCTCAAATCTCACAATTAAGCCGAAGGAATATTTGTTTTAATGTTGCCTGTACTTAAAGCTAATTAAAATCACTTATTGAATTCTATTAAGCTTCCCGTCAAAATCTCACAAAGGAAGCAGAAGGAGTTTTTTTATTTTTGTTGTAATAAAAGGTTTGGAATTTATCATATTTAAAAATACTGAAAATCAACTGACATAATCCGGAATTATCTTAATCGAAGTTGTTCAATTAATTCGTTTATAGATCAATCAAAATTATATTTGATGTAAATGACTTTAATTCATGGTACATCTTCCACTTTATCCGAAAGAGTGAGTTTCGCTCTTTAGAAAAAAAAAAATTCAGTGAAAAATGAGATTCACGTGGTGAGAATCCGTTTGGCCTCTGAATTGCCAACTATGTTTTACGGTGAATACCGTTTACTACATAATTTAATTAAGTGTCAATTCGAATTGTTGAAAACAAATGCGCCAAATACTGAAAAAAACACAATATTTCCTTGATATACGGTCTTCGATTTTTTCAGATTCTATTTTTCTTCTCTCTCCCAAAAGAAATAAGTGCAAACCAAGCATTCATGCCACAGGACAGCGTCTGGTGTGTAAAATGAATGTTGATTCCTTTTACAAATTTCACCGGTGCACGTGCCCTCATCGTTTTACAGTCTATTTCAAGACTCAAGTCTGAACTCTTTAAATTCCCCACCGCCCCGAGCTACATTTCGCGGAATTGAAATTAATTACGAGATTTTCTCATGAGCGCAGTGTGTAGCAAGCTGGTTCCACATTGAGTAATTTGTTCATAAATCCAAATAAATTTAATGCGCGTGTCGTTGAATACGGATTACACTTTTGGATGTCCACTTTTTAAAATATTTAGGGGTCCGTTAAAGTCGTTAACCATGCCATGATGCTATCGGCATGACATAGTCGAGAATTTAAAAAAAAAAGTTGTTTGGTAGGAAGAATGTTGAAAAGCAATATGCACGTTTAGGTTCATTAAAATGTCAGAGCTTCCTGTTGAACGCAACTCACCCAAAACTAATTAAAAATTCAATGTTTAAGTTAGCACATCAGTTTAGCAACCAGGCACGATTCATTTGATGAAACCAAGTCAAGCATAGTTGTCCCATTTTTTTTTTGTTGTTCAAACTTTTAAAAGCATTATTCGCCAAATGCAAACAAAAATATAGTGCGAAAATATAAAACCAAAAACTTGTCACATTTGCCTAAAATGACCTAAAAAGGACGCGTAAACACAATACGACTCAAACCAAATTGACTAGAATCCATTTTCACCTAACCTTTGCTTTTTACTTTGTTTTTTTCTTCATTTTCAAGAATGATAGTCTTGTTTTAATAACCATGTAGCCAAGTTTATGTTTACTTTGAAATAAATTTCATGGTCGCTTATTCGAAAATACTTTCGTGCGGCCCAAGCTAAACAAAATAAGAGCAGGAGTGTAGTAGGTAAATATAACTCCATGAATAAGAGTAAGACCTTTGACCTGCTTGCAATTAGCAGACATCATATTTAGAAATCCTCACATATGTTCAAATTTATTGATTATATTAGGCACGAGGCGAGATTGGAACCTCTGTCACACTGACAATGGTGACGGCAATTGATGTGTGGCGAAATGTTTGAATGTAGACGACCAATCACTCTGGGAAAATAGATGCTATGACCTGGAAAATTGCCATAAAATTTTTTTTACCAAAGCTTTCTTAAGTTCCGCAGAATGTACTAAAAGTCCAAAAATATCCAAGTGGTGGAACTACGCCTAATTTGCATAAATCCAAATGGCCCCCCATTCCTATGTTTTTCATTCTTTTTGTGTATGCTATGACCTAAATAGCTTTTAAGACGAACAATAAAATTTTACATTAAATAAGTTTATTATGCTTCTACGTAGAAATACAAAACTGATGGCGAAAGTATAACTAATTTGCATAAATTCAAATGGCCGCCATATTTCCCTAGTTTTCTGATGTTTGTTCTGTATTTCTTCCCTATATATTGCCTGCATACATAAATTGTTAACATTTTACATTTAATAAGTGTATTATACTTAAAATGTTCTTCCTTATTTATAAAACCAAATGGCGTCACTCCGACGTTTTATATAGATTCCAACCCATCCTGTCACCTCTATACTTGTTCTGAAGAATTGGCTTTGATTGAGGGGATGTTGCAGTGGATGGAAATATTCTGCCTCCTCTCCGAACTAATCGACGCTGTCCAAAACCTTTCCTCCGGTGACACACTGGGTTGAATCTACTATCGCTTGATTTGATCAAACTTTGTGTAAAAATATGTTGTGACATGTTGCTCACACTTTTGATGGATTTTAAATTCATATTCATATTAGTTATATTTCTTACTTTAACTCTGTAACTGGGTAAGCCGTGTCTTAACTGTCACCCAACTGCCATACCTTCTTCACGTATAACATCAACAACACATATTCCGAATTCTGCTCAAGCTTGCTTCACCACACTAACATCCATTCCAAGAGGCAGTTAAGGTATCCCTACACCCCCTGTTGGGTCAAGGAATGCGACGAGTTTTACAAAGTGTATTGTAATACTAACTGCGATACTGAGAGATAGCAGGCACCTGATTATTGGATTTGCTTGCCAAACGAGGACGTACCATATTACCCACTCAGCTCTAAGAGCCTGGACACCGTCAACATCTCGCGGTCGTAGCTTCCAGTTACCGTGTCCTGTCCTGCGCACTGCATCGTCTCATACTTGTCAACAATGGAAAGTGGAAAAAAACACCGGTCCGTGTGATGCAATGTTCAAATTAAACCTTGGACTTGTAATCTCAGGGTTGCAAGTTCGAACCCCCGCTGGGCCTCCACTTTAATAGAAGGCAATGATTGCCTTTCCAGACGTAAAATGTTTCTTAAATGTATTGGTCATACCAGCTTTCTATAATGCAGAGTTTCCCAAGGGAAGCAAAGTTCTCAAGAATGGGAAAGCTCCTGGCAATGACAACGTCCATACAGAATTGAAGAATATGGCACCTGAAGCTGTGCGATGGCTCCAACTCTTTCTCTCTACTTGTATGGGATCATCAGCAATTCCCTCTAGATGGAAGACTTCATAGGTCATTGCAATCTTGAAGCCAGAAACCTGCAAACGAGCCCAAGAGTTAGAGACCCATCTCGCTGCTAGCTCACATGTATAAGCTATCCCTCACCCAAATTGGCTTTCGAAGAGGTAATTCAACAATATGTCAATGAAATCGAGAGAGCCTTCCAGAAGAAGCAGAAGTTTGGAGCAGTCTTTATAGATCTACACTGCAAAAACAGTGCTTAGAAATTAAACACTTAGGCTATTTTGCACCACGTTCCTAAACATTTTGAAAGGTAGGCCTATGTTTAATACCTAAACACCTTATATCTAAACATGTTTAAAATCTAATCATGTTTAGGGATTTGACATTAGGTGTTTATACATTTGATGCCAAGTGTTTAGGAATTAAACATGTCAAATCTCTAAGCACTAATTTGCACCACGTTTCTAAACACTGTTTTTGCAGTGTAACTGCTGCCTATGATACAGTCTGGCATCGAGGTCTCTATCTTAAGCTACTCAAAATATTCCCTGATGTCAAGCTTGTCAAGTTCATAATATTGCTCATCCCGGATCTTTGTCCTGGGGTGTGGGGACATCAAATGGGCAATGCAGTAGAAAACCCAAACTTCGGAATGGTGTCCCACAAGGTTCTGTCCTGGCACCCAGTCTCTTCAATATTTATGTCTCAGAATGCCGAAGGGAGTGTCTTCGCAGTACTCCTACGCAGACGATATGGTACTTGGAATAGCTGCTGATTCCTTTGAGGCCTTAGAAGCAGTGTTGCAGAATGACCATATCACTCATCACTGTAAGTCAATTCTTCCACTGATGGCACTAGAAACTCTGCAAACCCAAGACTGTCGGCCCTGTTTTCCACTTTGCAAACCACTGCGCTAAAAGAGAAATTAACATCACTTTAGATGGAGAAAAACTCACACGATCTAACACCAAAGTACCTTGGCGTCATAATGGACCGCTTCCTTTGACACTTCACACGCATCAACTGTTGCCTTGGCATACTAAACTGCTGAATACATCGCACCAGTATGGAGTCACAGTGTACATTCACACAAGATTGATGTATTGTGGTGAGAGAAATTGCATTTTTTCCAGCTTCACCTAGAATTTAAGTTATTTTTCTCAGCCTAGGCGAACTTGTAAAAAAATCGGCGTGATAATTAGCCTAGCAGATTATATAGGTTCCCATGCACCCCCTTAAAACTTAATTCTAACATGATTTTAGCACAACTATTCCATCTTCAAGAATTTTGATGTTATCAAAATCAAATATTGTCCCAAGGGGTCCGTTTGGCGGCCATTTTGGATTAAGAGGAATTAATCGTACTGATCGCACAAAGTGGTTTAATTTAGTTGAGAAGTATCTCAAATGGTTCATCTCATCATAAGGAATCAGAAACTATATGGTTTGGCATTTCTGTGATATTCAGTTGCAGCGATGGGTGAAAGTGTGATAAAGATCATTGAACTTTTGCTTGATCATTGTGCAGGGGACAAATTTTCAAAATGCATGGATCTTGGCAAAATTAGTGTCAATTTGTTGTTATGGGCATGAGCATGATGAGTAATCTGCATATTTACAGTTTCCACGATTTAGGATACTCCATTTTTTTTAGGAAAGAGACGAGTAGGTGACATTTTCAGTACTAGATATTGCAAACTATACTTTTCTGGATTACCCTGCTCATACCAACAATTTAACACCAATTTTGTCATGATCCATGTATTTTGAAAGTTTAGCCTCATGCACAATGACCAATCAAAAGTTCAATGACCTTTATCACATTTTCACCCATATATCTGTAACTGAGCATTACAAATATGCCAAACTAATATATTTTTCTGATTCCTTATGATGAGACGAGTCATTTTTAGATACTTTCAACTAACTGTCGTAGAGATTCTAAAACCATGTTAGAATTTAGTGTTAAGAGGGATGCATGGGAACCCATGTAATCTACTAGACTAAATTGTGCAAAACTCATCGTGTCTTTTATACTCGCCATGTTTTACTAACTCGTCGTGTTTTTGTTTGTTTGTTACAAACCCGTTGTGATTTTTTTACAAAATACTTTTTCATGTTGTTTACAAACTCGCCGTTTTGTTTACAACCAACCAACCAAAGTCTATCGTCAACATCATGGAGGGCTCACTACATACATAGTACTCAATAACTTGCGCGCAAACCCTCCATCATTCAGTAAGAGGGCAGTATAGCAGAAGCATTGCCCATGCAGAAGAACTTGCAGACGAACCTCTAAAAACGTTATCCCGTCTTTGCTCTTTCGCCTTCGAATTCACTCTTTTAGTAGTAGTGGGGGACTGTAATGTTCAGATCCCATATGAGTGTGCAAATCTGGATAAAACTGTGGATTTTGGTACACAAGTACTTTAAGCATTGATAATAAAAAAAATGATGGAAGCACTTGCCACACTCCTTTCAAGGTTACACAGGGGTAAAAAATTAAAATGTTCCGATTGTGTTGAAAAGCACACCATGATGTTTGTCTGATTGCAAGGATTCCAAAAAGGTATAGTTTATACTACCTATGGCTTATAGTTTTGGAATTATGGGGTAAAAACTGTAAAAATGGGGAAAAGTCAATTTTGGGGTCAAAAATTAAAAGTTGCTCCAATTTTTGTAAAACGTGATTGAAGTTGTTGGTTCAGCTCATAGAATGAAATATAGGAATAGTTTTGACTATCTTAAGTGTTTGTTTATTAACCAAAATGGCGAATAAAGTCAACAGCTATTGGCAGCTATATTGGATTCTATTGACCTGTGACCTATTTTGTTGGATAACGTGAAAACTAAACATAACAGACAAGGCAAACTATTACTTATTTCAATCATTTAAGGTAGGGAAACAATTTGCACCACATATTACCTGAATCAAAGCAACTTTTAACTTTTGACACATGTACACACCAAAATTGACTTTTTCCACTACTTTTTACAGTTTTTACCTCGTAACTCCGAAACTATAAGCCATAGATAGTGTAAACTATACCTTTTTGGAATCCTTGTAACCAGACAAACATCTTGATGCACTTTTCAACACAATCGGAACATTTTTAAATTTTGACCCCTGTATAACCTTGAAACCCAAGCTGGGGTCCATAATCCATTAAGGGGTGTTGGCAAATGCTTCCATCAATTTTATGGATTACCAATGCCTAAAGTACTTGTGTGCAAAAATTCACAATTTCATCCGGAAGCGCACACTCTTTAACTACAGTCCCCTGCTACAGGGTTATAAATGAGAATTCTATTCTCGAAGTGCGGGGAAGAAGATTTGAAGATGCGTTTCTATTGTTTGAAGACGGCTGAATTAGAATTTTTGGGTCCAGCCTCTGGGAAATGTGTGAAACATAGTAAATTAAGGGAGTAAAAGTAGTACAGATGTAGATTTGAAACCAACCCATTTGTGTTTAAATGTACAGTGTGAGTCAAAAAAACCTACAGTCAGAATAAAAAAAATATTAAAATAGTTTGTTTGGTATCATATAGGCCTTGGAGGAAGAAGTTGTTGAGAGACTTTAAAATCCTGTTTGGCGATTTTGAGCCACACAAAGATGCATCTTTTACATAGAGTAACAGAGGCATAGTCTTCAGCAGTCACCAAACTTCGTCGAGCCCCCAGTGTGGACGGGTCACTTTAAACATCCTTCTCACCTAGAGACTTTATACCTCTGCTATTCGCCAACTAAAGAGTGGAATGGCCCAGGGCCCTGATAACATACCAGCAGAGTTCCTGATGCAATGACGGCGCCCACGAGCCTAGATTGGCTTCCAGGAGTTCTACACATGGTGCCTTCCCAACCAGTCCCTACCCAGATCTGGAGGAGAGCTACAATCATCAACAACTCCCGAAACCAAACAAGCCTGTCGACAACCCTAAGAACAACCGCCCAATATCACTACCTTGTGTCTCCTTCAAACTCCTTGAGATGATGATCCTTACCGGCTGGAGCCCCGTCGTCGAACCCCCATCTGCCTGACGTACAACAGATTTCGCCGTGGCCGGAGCAATAGCCCATCATATTGTAAACTCACAAATGATAAAATGTATTGAGTAAGTTTTGAAAAGCGCCTAAGGCATGCGTCATCTTGGTGGACTTACTGCAGCATACGAGGACCGTGTGGCAACCAGGGCCTTACACTCAAGCTTCTCAGGACCATCCCGGATCGTCACCTGGTACAATTCATATGTCAACATGCTTGCAAACCTTAGCTTTTTTCTCAAGAACCAGTGATGGGCAGAATAGTCATCTGCGTCGTCGTTCCTGAGGAACGGATTACCACAAGGATCTTTACTGGCTCCTATCGCTGTTCAACTTGTATATCAATCAGCACGATTTACCTTACCGTCAACAAAATCGAGACATATGGGCTACGCGACTAACTTTCGCCCTCCCCGCACTCGGCGACATAGGACAGCGCTGGACAGAAGTAGAAAGCACACTTACTTCAAACATGGCCCTACTTGATTGCATATCTCACGACATGGAGACTAGCTGAGTCGAAGCCAAGACCACCCGCTACTGCCTTCCTCCTCAACACCAAAGAGGCTCATCGCCAGCTTTCAAATCAACCTCCAATGCGAGCGCCCTCTGCAATACAATTCATCACCCACCCAACCACACTTGGGAGTGAAGCTTTGACCAGCAGCTTACTTACTGACAGCACCTCGAGTCCGTTTGTGCCAAGGTATCTTCGACGTGAGGAATAACCTCCTGTGCCGTACACTGTTGCTCGGTATTCTACTGTCATGGGTGCAGCCCCAACGACCCCCTATTCACCACTTGCCATTTGGGCTCTGGGTCCTATCTAGCACTCCCTGAATATGTCCCCGCGCCCAAGCATGGTTGCAATCAGCTTAAGCTGTGACCCAGTACTCACGATGACCTTGAAGAACCATCACTTCTGTCTGCCTCCGTCCTACTCCATCGAATTCCTACCATCCTTTTCAGACATTGCCAAACCTGCGTGTTTCGGATAGAACACCGCACGCATAAACTAGTGAACATAAGGCCCTGCTGGACACAAGCATTTCTGCAAACACTGTCAAAGAATCACACCAACTTCGGTAGACAGACTGCGTTCTCGCCGACCGTTCTTGCCGACACCCTGCTACACTCTCCTTTCCCCTTTCAACATCTTATCAGACATGGAATACTACGCCCTGGCTAGACTACCCCAAGCCCAGATCAACCTCTATCTACAAACTATAGTACCGTTTGTTATGTTTTCCCGCGTGGATTGTCGTGCCAAAATGGATTTTATTGGCTAACTTTGCACTTTTGGGGTGCTGATTTTAAAAATGAAGGTGCCATTTTTTTCAACCACTTTTCCTTCAGATCGGCCATTTTGAGTTTCCAAAATGCCGCCATTTTTTCATTATATTTTGTCCTATATCTCGCTTATGAGCAACTTTAGAGGAAGTAAAAATGGTGCACATACCCCTGTCTTGTGATAACAGGGATCCATTGAAGCGGCACTGCCTTACTTCGACTGATTCTGGGTTGGCCGCCCATCTTGAATTTCAAAATGGCTGCCCTTTTCAATGGTTTATGGCCTATATCTCGGCTTTATGAGCAACTTAGAATAGTAAAACTGGTGGCAATACCCCATGTTTGTGATACCAGGGATTTCATTGAACATTGTCTTAACGGTAACGATTTGGTTGTGGCTAACATCTTGAATTTCAAAAGGCCGCCATTTAATTATGTTATGTTCTATATCTTGGTTTTTGAGCAATGTAGAAGGGTAAACTGGTGGCAATACCAATGTTTTGTGATACTAGGAATTCCATTAACACCATTGGCTTAGCTTGTTATTCTAATTTAGGTTTGCCACCATGTTTGGGATTCCAACAATGGCTGCCATATCCAATACACATTTATTTTATAAATCTCAGCATGTCAGTAATAAAGTAGCTTTAAAATGGTAGCAATAGCATGTACTTTTATCATATTTTCAAATCATCACGTGCATGGGCTATTATTTCATGAGAACAACTTCAGCCACCATCAAGATTTCAAAATGCCGCCATATAGTTAATGCCAGACAATCTTATGTTTGATTAATTGCAATGCCAAAGACTTCAACCAAAATCAGTATATAATTTCCAGACTTCCTAATATAACACTATCCATGAAATACCTGACGTTGATCTCGGATCTTGTCAGTAATGCGATGATTTTGATCATATTACGTCTGGTATGGTTTATCTGGGCTCCCTTGCCAGGTAAGTGCCAGACATCCTAGTGACTTTATTGCAAAACGACCTTTCATGGATTGTGAAAAAGTTACTTATTTTTGGACAACCTTTTTTTGGTGGATTGTATTACTAGCTAATATTTTTTCGTGAAGCGCCAGACTTTCATACTTCTCTTGTTATTTACCTTTTCCACAGCACACAATGGTTCGCGATCTCATGGCAACTTACTAAATGCACATAGGATGTTTTTTTGCATTAAACAGACGACTTGGCCCCTGGTATAAAATACGCGGACACTGTTCCGGCCATATGGCGTTTTCATTGCCGGGCCATTAGAGATTTACATGACTAATGGTTACCCTGTACCTATTGCAGTTCGTGGTCTCCTGGGCTTGCTACGTTTATCATTGTTTACCACCGTCACTGCTTTACAGAGCGCTGTCACCATACGACACAAGTAAATGTTAGTACCGGTGGTTCGGAGCAAATACCGGTTACATCCCGCGCATCCACAGCCTTGACAAGTTCAACAACTGCCTGAGGTGCAGGGTGGTTTCCAGACACTTTCTTGGGAGAAATTGTCCATCTTATTGTTGTTTTCCCCACCTTTTCAGTAGCGTGGTATTTTGTGGCCGCCGGCTCTTTGTACATTTACGATTACCAGAATGAATTGGCCCTCTGAATTGTGATGGATTTCAGTGCTCAAGCTTGTTGGTCAAACTTTTCACCTCAAATTTGGAATTGAACCCTACAAAGCGCGGTCTTTGGCACTGTGCTCATCGCTGTTCTGTGGCCAGACACCAGCACACAAAGCGTGTTTCAAGAACATTGATCGTGCTACTAGGGCGAAAAACCGCCTCAACAAAGTTCGGATACTTAATTGGCCTCACAGCCTGAATCGAGTTGAGATATAGTGCTTAATCACACACCTCCACATATGGGCTAGAACATTGTACCGACCCAATCAGCACCACAAAAGCATTTAGACCTAGCACAAACAATGTTACGTTTCTCGTCCACTTGCTTGACAAACACCTTTCTCACGTCGCAATTGGTGCGCTTCGCGTTCCTTTACTGTGTATGACTAAAGCTTGCATGAAGCTGTTGGTGCAGAAATGAAGACATCCGTGTACTGGGCGAATATATCTATATCTCTGATGTCTCCATCTGTGTCCTGGAACGGCTTCAAGTGCATGCCATTGAGATCACTGGTTTCCCTGCCCCTCGTTGAGGGCTCACCATATTGGAGCCATATACACCTGTATTGTTGGGAATACGTGGAGGTTTCCATACGACAACCAACTCTGCTGCTATCGTCATATTCATGGCACCGTGTGTGGCTTTCCTTTCCCAAGTAATTCGGTCAGTTGGGCACTTTTGTTTCATCATTGTGATGCAGGGGGTTCAGTGGTACCCAGTTTTGATATTAGGTGGAGGGGGGGGGGTGGGCGGTCAGATGCACGGGAACCGGATCATACCGGCAGACCTGTTCCCCAAGGGGCGGAGCGTCAGAGAGTTTCATATCGGGGCGAGATAGTCACGGCCTTCATGACACCGGTACGATCTAGAACGGATACTGGGGGTCGGTTGCTGGGGCGAGGAAGGTGTGGGCCAAATTCAGACAACCATTGACGGTGACCTTCTTGAGAGCGTGAAACAACTGCCACTGGCAGCGCAATAATGACACTGTATCGGCTCTCCAACCTGCTTGATGCATCAGCTCGGAGTGTGTACGCTACTTGAGCTTCCCTGGGTGGTTTCCAGTTTGCTTCCGCAATGGAATGGACAACGGTTAGCTGCTTGTGCATTTGGGAAAGAAGAAATCTCCTGAGGAGAAGAGGTGTCTGGGATAACAAAACTCATACCTCAATTGTCTCCTTAAGACGTTATCATACTCAAGGGGCGCCGAACTGCTGAATGAAAAGGAACGTGCCAAGAGTTGTCGATCTTCGCCTTAGACATTTTATCAGCTATTAACCAACTTTATGCCTTTTTCTTCTTGCAAGTAACTGAAAGTCTTCAGCTTCAATTTTTTTCATTGATCCCAATGGACTTCTCTGCTGTAGATGCAATTCTCTTTCAGGGCCAACAAACTCGTCAAAATTTCTTTGCAACCTTTGTCCGATCTCGACATATGTCTTCTTTGCAGTCATTGCCGGGACCTCCATATTTATGCCATTTCATTAAATGGTGGCCTTACATAAGGAGGGTTCCGCCATAGTGCCTAGACAATGCCGTCATTGATTATTGCTGAATTGTTGAACTGCGAACTGCCATTGAGCCACTCATCTGATAATGCTCCTTGGTTGCCGGTTGGTCACTCTTGGTGCCAATAGGCATCTGTCATTCTTTGAATGAGCTGGGATTGCTCAGGGCAATCACCAAGTCTATTGAGCTGCATCTTCATAATACTAGTTAACTTCCAGTGATTCCCTCCCAAAAAAAAAAGCCCCTTGAGTTCTCTGATAAGCTGTTCCATTGTTTGGGGTCACGAACAGATTTGTGAATGGAAATGCCTGACTTAAGTCACCATTGGAAGGGTCACCACACAATTAGAGCTTCCCAGGTTTGTTTGGAGTCAGTTGGGGGCATGACAAATTGGTACAAGTCGAATATTTGTAGAGAACAGGAGCAAAGTAGTATTTGATTTGCTCCTCAGGGCACAAACCCTGAGCCCCCACCGTGCGGGGGGGGTGGCCCTTGACTGCTCGAGTGTGAAAGGTAAAAGAGACTCTCTAGCCCTGCTTCATATAAGTCTGTCAGGAGACTATGTTGCCATCCCCCAAGGTCCTTGGCCAAGTGCAAAGCTCGAAACTGATCTCTTAGATTTGTTACCCTGTGGGGTCTTCAAAACGTGGTCCGTACCCCCTTTCAGGTGCCTTATGTCTCATATTACACCTAGCCGCGTGAGCTTCGTGTGACATCTTCCACACACAGGGTATCAAGGTTACTAGCTACAAAAGGGGCTTCATAAGAGTCACACACAGGCGTGTGGTGCAATGATTGGGTGCACATCATGCACTCTCAACCCTACGCTTAAAACCCAATTATCGGCCATGAAAGGTGGGACCTGTTGTTAAGTTGGTGAATAAAGACCACGGCAAGTGCGTGGATGGATTCAGGCGCGAGCTGTCTTTCAAGATACTTTGCGATAAGCCAGAAGGAAGGAAGCAAAACGCAATGAGCTCGCTGACTCTCAAAACCCCAGTTGGGGGAGTGTTGTGCCACGCCGTGGAAGATGCAGATCTGCTTGACTCTTGTCTACAAGTCAAGATCAAGTGTGAGTGACTGTGTTTGTGGGTGTGGAGGACCGACACAAGGGGGAGATCCACCTTTGAGCAATGGCAAGGCACGGTATAGAGGGCGGTATAATCAGTTGGAGGTCTCCGTAACAAAGGGGCAACAAATGCACTCTGTGTTTTTTGTTGATTCTCTTGCTGTTGTGACTGTACTAATAGAGATTGTGTCTGCCAAGTTGGCATGAAGTCCGTATTCAACAAACTTAAGGAGAAAGATTGCACTGCATGCTTGCTTTCTCACCGTCTCTGGAACATATACTGCACGTCAGTGTTGATTGCTCTGGAGGTAGAAAGATTGCAATTGCATGCTGCTTAGAGTCTTCTGGAGCTGTAGACTGCACTTCAGTTTATTGCTCCGGGAGTAATGAAGATTGCATTGCATGCACCTCATTAAAGTCTTCTGGAGCTGTAGGCTGCACTTCAGTTGATTGCTCTGGAGTAGAAGATTGCATTGCATGCTGCTTATCAGAGTCTTGGAGCGTGTAGCCCCGCAATTTCAGTGATTGCTCTTAAAAGAAGTTTGGGCATTGCAGCACCTCCTTATCTTCTGGAGCTTAGCTGCAACTTCAGTTGATGCTCTGGAGCAAGGTTTGCTGCATGCACCTCATCAAAGGCTTCTGGAACTGGTTAGACTTCTTCAGTTGTTTGCTTTGTAGCCGCATTGCATTACAATGCAGCTCGTCAGAGTCTACTGCAATTGTAGACTGCGCTCTGCTAGATTTGTTTGAATCTTAAGCGAAGATAGCACTGCATGCTGTTCATCAGAGTCTTCTTCCTTCTGCCCGGCATACTGTCTCTTCCAGGGTTAATGTTGCCATCATTAGAACTCCTATCTCTATGACAAATGATGCCATAAACCAAGCCCTGTCATACATCTCGTATTTTCTTACTCTGACAGACTGATCATAGGACAATTTCAAAGTTTGTCCACGGTTATGGTCCTGATCACACACTCTAACTGAGTGTTGCAGATCGTGTTCTGGTAGTCATGTATGACTAAAATTACAACTATGAGACTTCAAAGAATCAAAGGGGTCCACTTAACCATCTCCATAGTTTGAATGACAAGGACCCGCATCATTAGTGCTCCGCTTATTCATTGATATAATTACACGTACTAGGCATGGACCATGAAGAAGTGAGAGGATCACACATCAGCAGCTGTTATCATAAAAGGCCGGAGGAAGATGAGGAAAAAGTTGGAAAATAAGGCCCTGGCACACAAAGATGGACTAGGGACAATCAAAACCACACATCAGTACTACATACTCATACAAATCATCAGAAAAAGAAAAAAGAAAGACGATTCATAAACACTGTGAAATCACATATAACAGCACAAAAAAAACAAAAAAAAACCTGGGATGTGTGAAGGTCGGTGGAGTAAACATAACTGCAGGATCTAAGAAGAAAGTCCAATCATTATCTGTTGTTATGGTTGGGATTGATTGTGAAACTGTGAGCGCCAATCAAAACAGAAAGAGGTGTTTAACATCACAATGCTGGTTTACTGAATCTATATCTCGCTTAAAGGTTGATAGTTGTCCTGAGTCTGTTTTTGAAGTTTTGCAGGATCGGGTTGCCACACAAGATTTACAGACTTTTTTTAAAGCTTCCTGAAGTTTTCCTTTAACGTCTCTGCCTTTGGTACCAAGAAGAAGCCACCGGAGGAAGCAGATCAGCATCGTGGAGATCAATTTCCTGCAGCGATTGAGATCCGGTAACTCCCTGGGCATTTTTTTGCAAGCTCTTTTCTTATAAATGGCCAGCTGCCTTTGCAATACATTTCACATCATCTTCTTCATTTTTGGTTCTCTTGAAGGTCGCTAACAGACATTCCAAGTAGTTTTTCACTTACAACGTGATCACTTTCATTGGCACGGATTTACTTAACAATTTAGCATCCCGATATTTTCACGGATGAACTACTTCTCAATGCTTTTATGATGTCTAGCACCATAGGATCACATCGTTTTCATCTCAAGAAGTAAGGAGACCTATTCTTCATTGATCTCACTCATTGTTTATGGTAGAAATTCCTGAATCGAGAACATTTTTACCCTCATCAAGATGCAAAACCTGTCGGCGATACTATTACCAATGTTCGATAATGGACTCCATATCCCAATTTGAACACAGCTTGCTACCTTTTCGTTCAATGCCACTCTCATGAGTACATCTCGTGCTCATTAAATCTTTGCTGTTCCTGGATTTAAAGGAACATATAACCTTGATACCCATGAGCACTTCCCAATCGCTTTCGTCACCGATTGGAGTTTGCCACCTACCTACTTGCATTTGTGGGCACTTGAACACAGGCAGCTTATTATATGCGGGAAAGCACGACTAGATCGTTTTTGACAGAAAGAAATAGCCGTTGTCCCTGTAACCCTCTGTTACTGCACATGGTGCAACATCCTTCGTCTTGAGGGCCCGCTTTTTTTCATCTTGGTCAGGCCTACTGCGGTCTATCGACAGTAAGGGAATCTTCCCTTGGAATCTTCTTTTTCTCAGCTCTACTCAAACTTTTCAGTATCGCCTAGTGATCTTTGCTTGTACATCCCGCATCACTCAGAAAAAAGCACGACTCGGAAGCGTCTTTCTTCCTTACACTGTGTGCCGACCGTGTAATCCTATCCGCTATGGAGAAAAGGTTTCACGTTTCTCCACAGGACCACGTTTTGTTGCATAGTCCTGACTTTCTCCCGCCCTCTTTCCTCTGGGGTTCTTTAATGTCAAAGGTTGTTGGTCCTTTATACTTTAAGCAATATTATCCCTTGCTTTGTTGTTTCTTCTGTCATGGTATACTGATATACCTGGTAGTCCTCACAGTGGATTGGGGAATCATAGCATCTCATCGATCAGTTTCCATTTTCTAAGTTTGTTTACCCGCTGAAATAAAAGCAAGACCTGTGTTGAACATGGCGGCCATTTTGAAATAAATGGGCGCGCCTAACGGATTTAGTTCCAATTAAGTGCCTACTTGCTCGTAATTTAATGATCCCTGGTAACCCATATCCAACATTGGTATACCACCCATTTTTACTTTTTTTCCTTCTTCCTACGAATATGCCTCAGTGAAGCAATATATACCATATTGGACAACATAATAAATTGAAAATGGCGGCCATTTTTGAAAGGTCGAACGGAGTGGCGGCCATAAACCAAATTCAGTACAAAAAAGGGCATCGCCTATGTTAAGGCGACATCTCTGATATCACACAAGACATGGTATTGCACCCTTTAACTATTATAAAGTTGCTCATAAGCCGAGTATATTCCATAACAAAATAATTTAAAATGGCAGGCAGATTTGAAATTCAAGAATGGCGGCCCAAACCAAATCAGTTAGAAGTAAGGACAATGCTTCAATGCAATCCCTGGTATCCACAACATGAGTATTGCCACCATTTATAATCCATAAGTGCTCATAATCCGAGTAGAGGACAAAAATATAATGAAAAAGGCGGCCATTTTGAAATTCAAAATGGCGACGAAGGCGTGTTGAAAAAAAATGGCCGGCACTAACTTTTTTGAATTCAGCACCTCAACTTGACAAAGTTAGCCCATAAAATCAATTTGGCACGAAAATCCTTCGGGATCTAAATATCTGACATATCAAAACTTAACTTATAAGACAGCAGAACTACCACCTGACCAGCAATATTCTCCCATGCAAGGAATGGGTCACCTTAAACCGGATTGGCACAGGAGTGGTCGCTTCAATAGCAAAATTGGCACCCGATGGGGCTGCGGCCATCGCCAGGCATGCCATGTGGTTTCCATCACAGATGGCGGATCACTTTCTCAGATGAGTGCCTAACTTTCGTCCACCGTTGGACACACAGAATTTCTCAACCCCAACCAATCAACAACTGTGAAGTTGGCTGCCAACGCTTACAACATTACTACTGCCCCTCATACGCAAGAAGGAAGAAGAAGCAGTGCACTGTGCAATGATGGCTAAAAGTGCCAAAACAGAATTTTCGGGTTCTACGAACAAATTGGACATAGCTGAAAGAACAAATAAAATCTTCTGATGGCCTGTTTATCCCCGTAAACCAATAGTGCTGCAGAATGGTAGAACAATTGTGCATTTTTGTTAAAACCGTGAAATTGGCACAGAGGTACATTTGAACATGCTGAACAATTCTGGATATGGGGCCAATGCAAAAAGGCCGCGTTTCAAAATGGCGGCCCATTTTCAAAATGGCCTGCCGACGAATAGGCAGATTCGGTATTAAATAGATGCAAAGTTCCTGCATGACCATCACTTATTTAGGGGGATACGCTTGACACTTATTGGATGTGGGCCATATTCAAAATGGCCGCCATTTTCAAATGCGGTCAAAATGGCAGCCAATTTTCAAAAAAATGGCTGCTATACATGGCAATCCATGAAATAACTAGTCGCTAAGTGCTAGAGTCCTTCACAAAATACTACATTTATATTAAGAGGGTATTATGGCCAGTTTGGGATGTCTACTGCTTTAACATGCCATAATTTCAAATGGCATCAAAATGGCAGCCATTAAAAAATCTGCTTATATTAGGTAAATCCATGAAATACCTGATTTCAAAGGAGTCATTCTTTTTAAATTATGTTGAGAAGTTTTATGCTGGTTAGTTGTGAATTTTAGCCCAATTCAAAATGGCCGCTAAAATGGTTAGCATATTATTCTGTAGATGGGACTTTCGGATAACCATAGGTTTTCAACTTAATAAGTTAGTTTAGGTGATATGCTGAACCACTTTTTAATATGCGGCCCATTCAATTATACAAATATCCTCCCTGGTAACCAGCCAATCCATACCATATTGCGGGTGCATGTGTAAGCGAATATGTCCAAATTCTACCTAATCGATATGAATAGGTCTTGATTGGAAGTGTCGGTGATATTATTTCTTCCCTGGTAGTCTACACCTCATAAAGCATTATACATAATGTCTTATCTTTCTCTTCTTTCCCAGGTGGTCCTACTAACACAGTGCATGTTATCCCATTCTTAGGACAATGTAGAATAGATTAGTAGACGGTAGTGAATTTCTATTTACTAAGGTAGAGGTGGTGGGTGGAAATAACATAAACAAACATAAAAAATGGAAAGTGTAGGAAGAAGAGAAGCAATAGCTCTAGTTCTACTGAGCTGAGACATGACCTTGAGTGCTAATGACCCCTAACCCTGGATGACCTCCATGACCCACCGGGTAAGAATACCTTTGGTAGCAGGGCGGTAAGGTTTTTTGAGAGGGCACAAAAATTTGCTGACAATCGCCTCCGATTGTTCCGAGTTTCTCTCCAGGATACATTAACGCCTCTAACAGGACACCAAAACTTCACTCAACAGAAGAAATAATAATAGAGAATCGGGGCAGGTCGACAAATGCGAAAAACTAGAAATGACCAAACTCTCACCATAGCTAAGGCTTGTTACTCCGCACAACGGGAGACCCGACACCACAGCGACAAAAAAAGGTCTTTTTGAAAGATGTTTCAACACTGCCGGAAGATCCTGTTCTCGAGGTCTTGAAAATTAAATACCTCATTAAGGGACGTGACGTATAGCCGAACAATCGGTGACCTTTTACTAAAGCCCTCATAATGGTTTGGGATGGCAGACTTATGCTCGTACGGTAGTCTCATGCAGACCTCCTCAAAAACGCCTCCTAGAAAGTCAGACACCCACAGCCTAAGTGGTTCATACTAGGATGTACTTTCTTTGGCGGCACCGGTCTCGAAAAAAAGGACCCCGGAGATGTTAAGCATACGTTCTGAGTGTCGAGGATCTGCTACCTCTGGCTGCCCAGGAACCTGACTTACTGAAGCGACGCTGGATAAGGGTTGAGACAGTCAGTATCAGCGAAAAATTTTACATCCTATGCGAAGCCTCCTTGCTCTGAAACACTAGAGTGCTATACAGAGGACCACATCGGCGGCAATGAGAGGACTATAGTACGACGTTGCGTCCTAGCATGCTTCTTAGTAGGATGTGTAGTGTATGACACAAAAGAAAAGAACTGAGGCACAGTAGAAACCGTCGCTACCATGTCAAGGGGTGGAGACTGAAAGAGTCATAGCCCCATTCAGTTATGCTCTATCAACTCTTGTGAGAGGCTACTGAACGTTGCCAGGTTCGTCACACCACCACTCGGTGGAAACCCTAGAGCGGCTGGAACAAACCATTTTATGGACGTTTCGTAGCAGCCATAGCCTCAGATCTCCATAAAATAATTTAACGATTCACTCGCCAAGAGGGATACAAGGAAGAAAGAGAACAATGATGCTGGGTCGGATTATGACACTCGGTGACTAAGAACAGCGGGAGGGAACGAATATGAATGAAATGATGTTTAAGGTCTTAGGAAATTCTGGCACTCTCAGTCTGAGTGATGCATGTAACAACCTATATCAGATTAAGAGCAAGCAAATATGTCAGGGAGCCCACAATAGAGCTTTAACATGAGCAGTTATTGGTCCACTTTTGCGATCGAGTGCCGTTTTTTGAAGACTAGTACTAGTGCAGCCGTTGTCTGATATAGAGACGCATGCACAATAAACTCTTAGTTATGATGTAAAAGCTTTCAAAGGGAGGACTTAATGAGCTGCTGCTTCTAAGGACATTACGTCGTGTTGTGGTTGACGTTTTTGATGCTGAGGTAATGGCCATCTTCTACAAGTCATACGACTTGTCACTGGTTTGTTCTTGAAACAGAAGAAAATAGCGAGTTTTCAGTGTAAATTGAACGGACTGGGAATACGGAAAATTCAACATGGCGAATAGTCTCGTACAGTTTGTGCATTTAGCGGACGTTATTTTATGGAAGCACAAAAGCGATATGTGCCAGAGTTTGCAAAGTATTAAAATAAACATGGGGTGGGCTAGTTACAAGTCTGCAGAGAAGGCGATCGATCGCAAAATTCGACCGATCAATCAAAACCGGGACTCAGATGAAAAACCTTAATATCTCAGGACATCAACATTTTGCAAGTTTCCAACCAGAAATCTCGTCCACCCTCTATCTTGGTAACATCAGAGGACTCGTAGCACATCATCAATCAAGATTAGAGCTTGATTGATGTCTGGTGGCTCAAGTGGTGCACTTTTACTTTCGAATCAATATCCTATTGCATCAGAACCAGTAAAAGCGTTGGTTATCTCGGGGAGTCATAGTTGGAATGTGTGTAAATAAGTTTGCAAATGGGTTCATAAGGTTATTCCTCTTGCTGTCCTTGTGTTCCAGAGCAAATTCCAAGTATTGAAACAAATCCAGCAGTCTTCTCAAACAACACTCAGAGCCCCGTTGATGCCTGAATAGAAAAATATGTTGAAAATGGTGGCATTTTGAAACCCAGATGCGCCACCACAAGGAGGAAAGGAAACAATCTGCAGATTTCATGGATGCTATATTTGGGTTCCTTGGCATCACAAACATAGGTATTGCCAGCAATTTGAGCGTTTTCTAGGTGCTCAGAAGTCAAGTAAAGAGGCAAAATATGTTGGAAATGGCGGCCATTTTGAAATCTAAGATGGGTGCCACAGGAAAACAATCTACAACTTTTAGAGCTATATTTGGTTCCTTGGCATCACCAACCATGGGTTGACACCAATTGGCAGCCTTCTGTGTGCTCAGAAGTCCAGATTAGATCAAAATTATGTTGCAACGGTGGCCAGTTTGAAATCCAAGATGGCCAACCAAACGAAGGGATAAAAAATGAGTAATAGTTGGTTTCGAATTTCTGGGACCATTTTCTACATTAAGACCAACAATTCCAATTGTAGAAAAAAGCAACAAAGACACACCGTCCCATACTATACTCACACCACCCTGTTCTTTCTGAGCGTAGTAGGAAAAACAAACCACTACTTTTGCTTAATGTGAAATGTGGCCACCATAATGTGTTTAATTTGTTATATGGGCCACCATAATAAGTAAATTTCAGCCTAAGTAGCATATTGATCATTTTGGTAAGAGGAAAAAGGATTGGTATTGGAACGTTTCAATAGTAACTAGCCAAAACCTTTGGCAACAAATGTAGGAATGGAACCTGAAAAGAACTTCACTTAAATAGTTATTTTTGGCCATTTGGCAGCCATGTTGGAATAGGTAGCCATCCTTAATATTGTTGTTAAATTTGTACTATGGTGGGTGATTTATTAGACTTATTAAAAATTAATAAGTGTGAAAATTAGCCATGAAAATAAGAATCCACAGGGAAAAAATACATGAAAAATAGGCTAATTGAACACAGTGGCGGCCATTTTGAATTGGCCGCCATCTTGGGCGAAAACAGATCTTTGGACTACCATATCCAGAAAAGATCGTTAGGCATTAAAAAATGTACCTTTGTGCCAATTTTCATGCTTAACACAAAATGCAAAATACTTCCAATATCCTTCACGCTTCTGCAGCATACAACCACAGTAAAACCGTCAGCCAAAAAACAACATTTTAACTTCAAGAAAAATTCTTACATACTTAACAGTAAATAGTTGTAGTTAATTAGTAAAATGTCCTCCCAGTGTTTGAGAAATAAACACGTCTCTGTTTCGTTTAAAGGACAAACTGACATGTATTCCATCGAACATTCACACGATGTGTGAAGCCAATAAACAGGCGAACCAACCTCGGAAAATAAGGTTTAACACCACATCTCTGCTGAATGCATGTGAAAGTTGCGCCGAGATGATTTGCAGCATCCACATTCTTCCAGATTTTTTTAAATAGTCTAGTCTTCGGTCATGCAATTTGAGAGAAGATTCTCGGCAATCCGAAGATCCCTGTGCCAAAGATCATTTCCTGATACTTAACTGCAAGGTAGTGAGGGTGTCAGCAAACCGCCTGAACATGTGCCAAGAAGGAGACACACACTTCCTAGGAATGAATCGAAGAGATTGGTCCAGGACAATCAACAAGGTGTGAGACCTTCACAAATGTTTGATAAATGTTCCCCCCAGTATAAAAACATATTATTTGCCTGCTTGTGATGGACTCTGTGTGTATATATAGACATTTGCTGTGCTTCCATCCCACAGAATGTTCATTAGCCTATTTAGCATTTTAACATTTTTTGGGGGGTCAAGAGTGTCTTCCCTAAATGTGTGCTAAAGGTTCCTAGTGTAACAACATATTATTTTGTCCTGTTTTTGGGCCTCTGTGTTATTATTATAGACATTTGCTGTGTTTCATCACAAAATGTGTTATTCTAGCCCTATTTTAGGCGTTTTTAACATTTTTCGGAGGCCATTTTGAAAATAGCCTATAAAGTACCCCCCCCCCCCCCTTTACAGGACTGCAATTTTGGCAACAGGTTTTTTCTTGCTTTTTTACCTCCTGAAGCTATCGAGACATGTGGCTTACTTTTCACACAAAAATTGACCAAGGGACTTTAATTTCATGGACATGTTGCTCCATCACAACAGGCCTTCATTCATGAACACCGGTCAAAACATCGATCACTTAATAGACCTTGCTAGAGGCAGGCACGTTGTGCCTGGGACTCATCCATTCAAGCTAACAACACCAATTTCAAGTCAAGCTGCCCGCGGTTTCGTACCAAAAACTGCATCAGCTATATAGTCTCACAACTGTTAGAGGAGTAGAATGGAACCCCCGGAAGCTGGAGAAAGGTGAAAGGTAAATCCTACATGGACTCGTTGACATCTCACTAGCAAATCACTTTGTTCCAAACAACAAAAGGACCGGGGACATAGCCAAGAAATTTGATTCATAATCTGCTACAAGACCAACCTTTATGACGACAGTAGCGTAACAGGGGGGGGCGGCGAGGGAGCACATTGCCTCCCAGACCACTCTTACAGGGGAAAAATTAGCTCGACTTCGGAAAAGAAGGACGGAAAGGAAAGGAAGAGAAAGAAGAAAGAGGAAAAAAACGGAGAAGAAAAGGGGAACGAGAAAAGGGAAGGAGACGGAAGGAAATAAGGAGAAGGAAATAACCGCTTTCAGAATTTCGAAACGCCTGGAAAAAAATATTGATGCGTGAAATATTGGAAACTTCTTGAGTCTTGCCCCCAACCCCCCGGAGGCTCACATCTGGTACGCCCCTGATGGCGACACATAATTCCCCTCTACAGTTCCTATGTGGAACAAGCTGCCTGGGTCTCTGGTCAACGCACTTCATCATGGAAGCCTTTTAAAAAAAAGTTGTAACTTCATTAACTCAACTAGTCATGCATCCATCAGCAGTTGTGCTTATTTAAGGCTTGTCTACGTTGATGTTACCTTTACGAGCGTGTTTTACCAAACACGATACGATATGATGCAGAAACACTTTCATCCACCAGTGGCAGGGGCGGCGCCAGGTAAACTCATAGGAGGGGCGCGAAAACATCAGGGGGGGGGCAAAACATCATACAAAATGAACTGATTGTAGGGTAAAAACCTTAATTTGACCGGCAAAAACCAGTTTTCCTAAATTGAAAAATCTCAGAGGGGGCGGCCGCCCCCCTGGCACCCCCTGGCGCACGACCCCTGACAGTGCGTAGCCAGGGTGGGCAGAGGGGGGAGAGGTGGTCCATCTGAAAACTATTTTGAGGGGAAATGGGAAATAAAACATGGATATTCATGTTAAATCAGTCCCTTATTTCGGATTCTTTTGCCCTGCGACCGGGATGTTTGCTGTGATCAGGACAGTTGTTGCACCTACTGGAATGCCCCCTCGGAATACCGCAATGGCCGCGTACGGCGCCTGCCTTTCACCCTCTCCTCTGTTGCTCTGGGTGGAGTAGTATTGGGGGTACCCATCTGGTACAAAGCTTTTTCATCTGATGTCAAAATAACTTGTGTTGATTTTGATAGCCAAACATGTGCATCTCGATGTTTCAATGTTACTCTCCCATCTTCAACTAGATTTTTTAAACGGCTGATCATTTCAGTAGTTGCTGACAATGGTGTACCACACCAGGGTCAACCTTTGACGGACCTGTGTGGCCAGCTGCAAACTCTCTAAATGCAAAAGAGTGAATTTCACTTCTTTAGAGTGAATACAGGGCCCAGTGGCGTAGCCAGAGGGGGGGAAAAAAAAACAAATCTTTCCGAAGAAAGGAAAGCGGTGCGGTGAAGGCTGAAAAAGTAGTGAATTTGGGCTAAACACATCTACAACAGGCTGAAAGTACACAAAATTTCAAAAAATTGAAGAGAGATACCCAGAAGGCTGAACTCGGGATATTCCTGAAAACCTAGAGTGTGGTTAAAAAAGGCTGCGACAATATTTGGAAATGAATTCTACTTTGAGAATGGTCAAAATATGTTCAAATATGAGGTGAGCATAATTTTTTTTTTTTTTTTATTTTAGTCAAACAAGCACGCCAGTAAGGCTTGGCTGTGATGGGATTAGATTGAACTCAATAAAAAAAGTATTATGATTTTTGTGGATGCTAAACATTATTTAATGCTTATTATTATCACACACAAGAACATAATTAGTATGATTAAAGGAGGGTAAACGAAAACACAAAAGATGACATTTAAATAAAACTACAACAGACTCTGTTATGTTATATTACTTGTATTTATGTGATACTTCCATGCCTTTGGAATTCTGTCTTAAATAATATAATGGTTCATAAGTAAAACACTTTGTACAACATTTAATCAATTTAATCAAAGTTTCAAAATTTGCGTTGACTAACGATGAAACTGTATGATAATCGCACATTCAAGACCTACAGTGGATTTGAAAAATTATTGAATTTGAAGGAATAGCTTCAAAGGAAGGATAGTCTGTAGAATTCTCATAAGTTACCTTTTCCAGCGGAGAATTGAAAGAAAAAGGAAGAAAACGGCAGTTTCAAAGATACGATTCTCCATTCAAATTATGTGTTGTAGTAAGTGTCGTTCGGACGTAAGTGCTAAAAATCTACGATTATGTCCTTATTAGGGTGCTTCTGGTCGTATCATTTGCGGTAAGTTAGGCTACCTGTACTTGTTACGTAAAGGCTAATCTGATTTTTTTAATGATTTTTCGATGTGCGATTTAGCAAATCACTGATAGTGTCTTTAAAACTACACCAGATATATTTGCTTGACAGATTTAACAACTTTGCTATGTGCAAAATCACAGGTTAACCTGTGTACCATATTCGTTAAACGTGTAAATACTTTAGAAACTTTTCAACCAAAAAATGTAATTCTTACCACAACGAACAGGATAACGGAGGTTTGTTAAAGTTTGCCCCACCGATAACATCTAACTAGGAAGGGCATACCAAAAGACTTCAATATCAAAATTTCATTTGAATCCTACTACCATTTTTTACTGTGAGCGGCACACAATTTACTTACAATAGCCCTAGAGTACAAACCATATTTTCGCTTGTAGCAATGGAATCAGAAACGAATTGAGTCGGACTATTGCAGGGTGAGATGAAAAAAAATAAAGCTCCAATGGTTCCAAAATCTCAGGCTTGATGTGTGAAATGGTGGTTGTTGCTGAATTGGTGGTGTCCCTTTAAAATTCATTACACATATTAACTTATGAAATATGGCTCTCCCTTCATTCTGTCTTTAAAGCAGCACTGGCATATTCTCACAAAATATGAAATTTCTTCAATTTGCTTGCAAAATGATAGTCTAGGCCATTGTGAAGAATAGACCATATATATTAACATATACAAATAACATAGCCAAAAAAGATAGGGCCATTAAATGAAATATGTCAAGATTTTTGTCAAGCCTCAGTTTGACTTGCATTCAATAAAATAATGTACAGACATCAAGAATTCCCGAAAAAATAATACCAATTTGATGTAAAAATTAACAAAAGAGAGGCATTTTAATTTTGCTTTTTTGACATACAAGAAAAACGGGGCGGATTTTTCGCCAAGGATTCATTGATCAAGCGCCCAATTTGCTTACTCGTGACGACAAAGTGAGGACCAAACACGTGTTGACTCGATTGTTCTTGCTGACACTGTAATATGATGGATTAATGAAAGTAATAGAAAATTAGAAAAATAAGTTACCCGAAGACATATTTTGTTTCATTTCGTTGTGTTTTAATTATATAAGTGGCAACACCTGCGTATGATGGTCACAACGACGTAAATTAAGGGCATTAGGTCATCACTTGACGTCACCATTTGCCTGCGATGTGGATTTGTCGGAACCGTTTTCGAGTAAGCTATTGGGCGGAAAATTTAAAAGGGCAAAAATACTCAACAAAATTGTGCGACAATTTTCACTATTTTGTTTATAGTAATCTACGTATTAAAGCTTTTCCATCCATACAAAATTTTCCAAATATTCAGATCATGACATATTTCCTTTACACATTAAAATTTTAAAAATCATGGTAATTTGTATGGTTAAAATAAGTTGTGCTGTGACTTAAATCAATTATGAAAATATTCAATCTTTCTTTGTAGGTACATATCACGGTTATTCTAAAAATTAAATGCATTCAAAATATTACTTTGATCAGGTGGAAGAACTCTTCCACAAAATACATTTTGTATATAGCTTAGAGAGCCAAGTAAAATGTACATATGTATATAAATTAATAAAATTTGCCTGTTTATCATAAGCATGGTCATTACAAGACCTTCCATGTTCCAAATGCCATATGATGAATTACAACACACACTGAAGGATATAGGTTTTCAGAACATACACTATAAAACACTACTCATGCTTTGATTCATTTGAATGTTATTGTCAAAATAAATTTCTCAACTTTGGTGTAAAAAAGAGTTATCAAGAACAACATTTTAATAACATACTCGCAAACTTGGGGGGGCGGAAAAAATTGCAAACCTTTGTATGAACAATTGATCCCCTCGCCAAGCCTTCCATTGCATTGTACAGGAAGGCAATCTATGGGCTGTGGAAAATCTTAACAATGCCCATTGAAAATCTTGAAAGTTTCATTTTCAAATTTGGACCATTTTCAACCTTCAAAAACACAACCTGCTGCCATTTGTTCATATTGTACTGAATTAGGCTTCTAATGAAAGAGGAGGAAAGGGGGAAACGTTCAAGTAAAAAATGTATATTTCGTTTAGCTGTTGCTTTTCAGTCTTTCATACAATATCTACTACAAAAACTGGTCAGTTAGTTTTGTGCTAGGGTTGTTATACATGACAAAGATAATATTCCCAATATGAAATCAATATTCTAAAAAAAAAGACTATTTCCAATGAAAAAGATATTAGCTAACATTAAACACAATTTCATGAATAAATAATCTAGGGTTTCATTCACAATACTAATAAGATCACGATTCAAAGAAAGATAATAACAATGACTAGCTCTCCTTTGAGTATTACCCTTAGTTTATGCAGGCCTTTTTTGCAGGCGACAGCTGCCAACATGGTTTTTTTAATCTGCTTCTGCATGGGTACATTTATTGATATGCATTTATTATTTTCCAACCAATATCTGAAGGCGGCCAATGACTGGATATTCTTGATAGGTGAGGAACACAAACAAATCGTGTTCCCTGCAGAAATCATTGAGTCAGCTAAGATACCAGATATCACCATCTTTTCTACCAAAACAAAGACGTGATCATCATATAAGCTCATAGAGCTGACGGTCCCAATGGAGGAGAACCTATCCAAATGCCTATCTGCATTGAAAGAAGTGCAAAAATACAAAGATCTAGTGTTGACTGAAAAAACAGAGGTATGGTCTACATACTACTTTCCAAAATTAAGTAGGAAGCAGAGGTTTCTTGCAACACATCAGTCAACAAATGCATGGTTCCTTGGGCTTCATAAAGGAAAGAGAAGGCTATAAACTGATACAGCAGTCAAACTGTGCTCAGAGTGAACTATGTCATCTGGCTTAGTAGAAGCTCAAAGGCATTCAGACAGATGAGCTACAAGCAACTCCAGCAAATATGTTTGAAGTGGAATGGTTGAGCGCTAACAAAACCAGGTTTAACATGCCAAAAATCTGGTCCAAAGCCCAGAGAAACAACCTGCAGAAATACTAGACAAAGAGATGCGCATAAGGTGGAATTTTCCTACTAAGTTCACCTCCACAGAGAGATATACCAAGAGTGCTTATTTTAAAAATAACAGATAAAAGTAGGCTCTGGAAGGTGGCAGCGCTGGTGTTGGTGTTCTACGAATGAACTAGTCCCATTAAATATTGTGTGAAGTCAGTTCGTTATTGTGTCCCTTTGTGCTGCCAATTGGCAAAGCCAAGGTGTTTACATACTCAGGTCATTCATAGCAGTTCCTGTAATTGTACAACAGACTTGATGATTTTCTTAACATTAATTCATGTATTATGACAGTCAGCACAGTAGGAAGGGTCAAAGGCTCCCTCGATGTTAAATCTTTTGCGGCATGAATGTCAAAGAGCAGCTAATTTCTTACCTAACATGATGCATTTTGCTTTCATTTGGGGTGAAGTCGGTGTCAAGTCATTCTAAAATCATTACCATTGCTCAATTTCTCAAAGTGCCAATAACTTCCTGGCAGGTGGAAAGAGGCCCTTGGAAGATATTCAGTTTCAGGAGTTTTTTTAGTTTTGCCTCTGTAAAGTTAGAGCTCTAATCAGACAATCTTGCAACACTTCATTACTTTAATCCAATCCCTACAAAAGCTGCTCTTGACATGCTGTTATCTTGTGTTAAGGGCCTTAGCCTGTGTTCTACTCAAGTTTAGCTCTAGTTTTTGTAATTACATAAAGTGCTGGGAACTAGATAACATGCTGGGATTCAGATAACATGCTGGCATTAGATAAAGTGCTAAGCACTTCAAAACACTACCAAAGTCACTGGCCTACAATATGCTCATTCACCAAAGATTTTTTTTTTCACTAAAATAAATGACTTTAAAATACCAAGGAATGTAAAAAAAGTAGAATAACTAGAACCAGAAGGGAAGTTCTGTGACAATGTTATAATGTTTAAGATAATGTAGACTCTCTATCTGGTTCCAGTACCTGAAACTTGATCAACCTGTTCTCACTTCTCACAGTTCCTTTAATTCAAACACACAAAAAACATACTGAAAACTTCAAGTGAATCTGCTAGCCTACCACTTTATTTGCAAGGTATTATAGTTATATCCATTTCATATAATTCTTTAAAAGATAATTTATAACATTTTGACAAATCAGTTCAAGTTGGCCACCCTGCTGTTGTTAAAGCCACACCTCAGATGAGCACACTTTTACTGAATTATAATCAAAGTGTTGCACTGAGCCAGAACAAATATGGGCATAATTATATTTTACCCTTTGCACCTATGCCTCAATTATAATTATGCTTTATTCCAACATGGAATAAAGCATATTACTTATACCCACTGCACCTATGCTCTATTTATGCTTTTTCCAATACTGGAATTATTGTCCAATGTTTCATGAAAATGTGCACATGCATGTGGAAACAGTGGGCAATTATGTTTAGGATTAACATTGTGACCATAGACACACACACTACCAAAGCAATCCCTATATATGCTGCTTGCTTTGCAGATGACACAAAGGAAAAAGTTAGCAATATGAAGCCATTCACAGTATTTAGACTCCAGCAGTCTGGAAAAAATGTTAACTGGCTAAATATTTATGCAAAAACATCTATTTTTGAACATATTTCTAAAACTGAGCTTCACTTATGTCCATTTTATAGCATTAGGATTTAGTATTTCTGCTTCATTACCTCCTATACTTTTTATAAAAAATTGTGCTTTTTTTTTCTGGAATCAAGAGTAGAAATGCCCAAAAGTGCACAAATATCAGCATTTCATTAATGGAGAGGAAAAAACATTTAATAACTAGAATTTCGCGGTTCTCGGCTTTCGCGCTCGCTATATTCAAAGAATATAAGCTGTGGGCCGCTCCATGACCTTTGAATTTGGCACATGACCTTTGACCTCATCAATATATGAGGGATCCTATGGTGCACCTATGACAGAAGTTTGGTTCCAATTGAACTTCAACTTTTCAATTGAGGTCAATATTACATTTTTAGCCTATTTTTTCAACTTGACCTCACATGACCTTTGACCTTGGTACATGACCTTTGACCTCATCAATATATGAGGGGTCCCATGGTGCACCTATGACGGAAGTTTGCTTCCAATTGAACTTCAACTTTTCAATTGAGGTCAATTTTTTTTTAAAAACTTAACATTTTAGTGACACACACATACACCCCCCACATACATCCACACATACATCCACACATACACACGCACAACGGATTGCTAGGTGGTCCTCCAGCTAAAGCTGGCGGCCCACAAATATCAGTCCTCAGAAGTCAAAACAGAAATAGTCTCCTGGATTTCTGTTGAGTGCACAATGAAAATATTACAAAAATTTAGCAGCTATTTAAAAATATGTACTACTAATATTTATTTGGCTAAGAGCATTTATCTGAAAATCATCTTGTGTGAAAAATGTTAGTATTAAAAAAATGTTGGCAAACTTTGTGCCGATATTATTCACAAACAGTTCTCGCACGTAGCCTTCCTCTAAAGAGCAATGAGAGGAAAATGGCGGATTTGTTCATTAGCAAAACTATCATAAATATTCTATGCTTTTCAATTCTTGACACACTAAAAATAAGGCACTATACTCAATATTTTATAGCAGGGGACATCCACAAAGCATAAATGGTATTTTTTAACCATTTTGTAATCAATAAAGAGTTTTAAAATGTTACACATGTTCATGTAATTTACATGTTCTTGGTGGGGCCATTGCCGATAACAGACCCCTGTGAACAAGGACAAGGGATGGAATGCTCACCACACCAGAGTTGGGGGCAATGTATGGACCGTATCCTCACCAACAAGAAATTCAACCCAGACCAACTTCTACAGCGCAGGGATTTTAACTGGTATAACAGTGTATATTGAATATCCAAATCCCGAAAACAAACAAATCTCTGCATCAAGTCCTCAGTCTTCATCCTATCCATCAACTTCACACCACACATCACTCTTAAAGTTGATGTATCGGATGACGACTGATGACTTGATGCAGATGTTTGGGTTTGGAAGAGGCGATGGACCCGGTTGTGCAAATAGCGAATAGTGTAAACGTGGTATGAGCATGTGTTGCCGTAAGATGACAAGCATGACCTAAGAAGGGCTTTGACTTGCAAGGTGGGGGTTCAAGGCGAGGGAGCGTCCAAAGAAACATGGAAGAAGCAGATGAAGAGGAAGAAGAGGTTGGGTTTGGAGGGTGAGATGCCTTGGAATCTGGTGAAGGGAAGAAGGAGTAATGGCGGTTTGCAGGGACAAAACGGATTAAAACTTTGGATTTACACTTACTACTACGACTCCTACACAATACACAATCAGTGAAATTTAAGAATATAAAATCCTCTTTATCATACTTTTTAATCAAACTGGAAAGATATAGTCTACAACTGTCTTCCCAGACGCATTAACCCCAATTTTCTTTTTGGCTGCAAATAAAATATATATCATTCACGAATGGTGTTGCGAGTTCCACCCACATTGGGAACGCTACTCAAGGAACATATGCATCCCAAGTGTCCTGAAAAGTTTCATAGACATTGGATCACCAAACAATTTTTTATACCCATGACCTCTAATTATCTCTGGATGCATTTGACCCCCCTCTTGAAAGGGCACTCAGAGGGTGTTTTTGAATCAATCCCATGAGGCATTGCAATGTGCCTTACCGTATTGTACTAAACACGTCAGTACTTCTTAGGGATAAAAGTGTTACAAAAGTTTAAGAACCCAGACATTTCATAATCATGGCAAAAAATTACTACTAATACTAACGCTTTGTGGCTCAACATGAGTCGTTTTAATTCGTGTTATTATGTGTTACGAATAGATTTTTTGTGTGATCCACATGACCCTATTGAGGTACGTTCCAAACTGGTGGCTTGTGGGGATTGACGCAAAACACCCTCTTGGGCACTACCCTAGGTGACAAATTATAGCCAAGTGCCATAAGAATGTTTGCACAATTAGTGGTAACAGCTGGCATTATGTTAGAGTAACAATGTCTGTCTATGTACCACAGACACACTACCAAAACAATCCCTATGTGTTTGATTTGCAAGGCCTGCCCTTGCCCTAGATTGACTCCCATACAGAAATAATACATATCTATCACAACATTCATAGCAAGACTAAGCGGTGTCCATACTGTATTTAACACTTGACCTGTATGTATGTTTGTCCTTTCATCACACCAAAGTTCCAGCCAATTAAAAAATATTCTGTTTGGATCTACTAATCCTTTTTCATCAAGAGAGTTGTAACTAGGAAGCCTGTTCCGCAAACTCCTTATATTAGCATAAATTAATTCAGTGGAAGTCCCTTTACAAAGTGCACAAATTTCAGAGTGAGGTTTAAAGGAGAACCGTATATAATAACTTACACAATATACGCTATCAAATAATTATTGAAACACCTATAGAGTGGTTTCATTGAAAAACTATTATATTAATTAACCATAAAAATAATAAACATTTTGTCTGAACATGCGCTATTGAAATTCGCTCTAGTGCATATGGGATATTTATGGGTTATGTGCGATACGGATGGCACATTAGTGTCATACATAGTCACCCGTCACGCTTTCATAATGTGTCGGCCGTGTGGCATAACACGCTATACACTAGCATGAATTTTAAATAGCACATGGTTAGACTAGATTTTGATTCATTGTTATGGTAAATATAATTCCGTTTTTCAATGAAACCACTGAGTATTTGGTCAATAATTATAGAGAATATTGTATATATCTTTGTACGGGTTCTCCTTTATGGTTCCAATAAATGACAAAATTATAAACCAATCTGATTTTGCATATTGCACGTACTCAAGAATTGGAGAGGTTTGGGGTTCGAGGCCCAGTAATGGTGGATCAATTCTAACCATCACTCGACTAGTCAGATTTGTCTATATAAACCTATGTATCATTTTTTTCCAGTCCTGTAATGTAGAAAGGAAAACTACACAGGTACATTCACATTACTCCTTGTAAAAAAATCCCCCATGATATTCATATAGACATACACACAGTAAAAAACACAACAAATCACTCTCGTATAGAGTTAGCTTTGAATCTCTCACGTTTTATGTAAAATACAGCCTTACAATAACCTCTGTGTACTTTTGGAATGATGGAGACTGAAATAATACACAATGGATAGCAATACCTTCATAATAAATGTAATGCTAGATTGCATTATGCAATGTACAATGGGGTGATTTTTTTTAACTAGGAGTACATAATCTGTTTTTGTTGTGAAATTTAAACTACTTAGTTCTCCAGGCAGACAAGGTGAATATTTATTAATCTTTTCCTGGAGATGGCCAGCGCAAAATTTAGATTTCAAACAAATATAAAAAATCGTATATGTAAATATACCGTTCTGATCCTATCCGCTAGGAAAGCGATGGACACCTTTCAGACCTAACACCTATAGATGATATCTATCGCTCCTCTACCAACCCTGGCTTGTCAGCTCAATTGGTAAGAGTGCGTCACCAGTAATACAGAGGTTGCCGGTTCGAGTCCAGCCAAGCGCACATGGTTTTTTTTCAACACTTGTTTGCGCTGGCCATCTCCAGGAAAAGATTAATAAATATTCATGTGTTCTTGTTGTACTTCTAACATAAGCATTAATTAAGAGTTGAAACCTGACCTTGTCAATGCCTCTAAATTCATAATACATATGAATCTTTCCAACATTCAGTAAATTTAAGAATCTCCCATGATATCCACATAATACTTTTCCTAAAGTCACCTACATTTGTGGGAGTTGTGAGAAATACACTGTATGCACAAAAATCTCCAGAAGCCTCACATGAATTACACTGCACAGCAGCATACCAAGGTATCTTTTATCTACTAACTAAATTACATATAAATTTCTACAAAATACTGAATATAATCTATCTACATTGTACAGATTTACATAACAACATGCTGATGACTTGGAAATGTACATAATTACTCTGCGTATGTCTAGAAAACCAAAGGTGCATTATGTGATTTTAGCACCATAATTTTTTTGGGTATGGGTCAATATACATTATTTTAAGCAACTGAGTCACTTTTTTAGACAAAGATTTGTTTTAACTATGGCAATTTTGTACAAATTTAGTGGGGTGCAACCTTAGCTGACAGTTCATCACATCAACCTTTTTTTTCAGATAAGTCAGTGAAGAGGCTTTTGGATTGGAAAATGTCCATATAAGTTTCAGAGATGTAACAGAGGAGTAGTCCCATTTCCAGGGCTGGAAATTTTTTTTTTCCCTCGAAGGAACATCCGATCATGGCCGATTTCCTGCGACATTAGTGGTGTGGAGGGAGGGGGTGTCTGCAGGGGAGGTCAATATGTTGACTTCTTTTTGTTTTGATCCACCCCCTGAAAGAACCAGGGGAGCAACCCGGGCATTTAATGTTGTGGGGTGTAATGTACCCTTGTTGTGGTATATTTTGCCGACTTAGATAATTAAATATAATGCGACTTTTGTTAAAAGTCGGGAAATAAGTGATGTTGGAAAGTCATTTTTCTACTGTTTCATAATGATAAATTTATCAAAAATTTGGTAACAGAGTGCTTGATTGCTTAGGGAATGTTTCTTGGTCAAAATGCTAGCCCTGGAAATTCAGTTTTATGCTCATTTTATTTGATCAACTGATGAAAATTTCCCACGAGTCGGCATGATTTCCCAGGAAGGAGCTTCCCGAATTCCACATTTTTTCCCGGCAGCCCATTTCCTGAAAACCCAAAATTTGAACCGATGGCAGGGCCAAATGTTAGCGTAGCATCCGGTGAAGCCCCAGGGAACATATTTTCTTACGCGATTTTAGGGTACAAGACCCCTGCTCTAAAATAAATTGGTACTTAAACCTTGGTTTTGATGCAGTTCTACCTTTATCATTAACACTTTGATCTCAGAAATTTAAAAAAAAAATTTGTTTGTTACATTTCTGGATTTTTTTATTTATGGCCAAAAAACTGGAAATCCAGAAATCTCTGAAGTTTTCTGATAGCATCAGCTGGCTGTGAATCAGAAAATGCCCTCACAAGTTTCCTGATAGATCAGGATTCTTCTTAGGCACTTTTTCCTATAGAATTTAAGGAAAAGCTTTGATATTACATGTTTCAAAAGTCATCAGATAGGGAAGCAATTAAAACATACAATCTCCATCAAAAACAGTTTGCCCATGTTAAAAGAACATGAACAAAATGGCAAATACAAAGGATTTTATTTGCTGCAGGTGTGTGGTCACTTAACATTATTTAATGTAACTACAGGTTGAGGGAAAACATAAATAACAAAATGTATAAATACATAAATTATGTACGGGCTTTTTGGCGATTTATAATCCACCGTAACTTGAGTCACAACCTAAATCCCCAGGGAAATTTACCTATGACCACCTTATACATACAATGTAACCAACATTGAAAATTTATGGGATTTGTCAATAAAATCAGTTTCGGACAGGAAATTTTACCAGCCCAAGAAATTGAAAGATAATTGGACCATTGAGAAACAAAAAAACATCACCCCACATTCATTTATTTGTCTATCTGGCCCCTTTTGTGGCCCGAAATGGTCCAAAACCAAGCAGTTCATCAGGAAATTTCCCGAGCAAGCCTATGGCCAGTCTGACCATGGTTAAAAGCAACAATCTTTGTGATGTAATCAAATTTCAATGGTGGTTCAATGTTAACCCGAAATGTGCACTTCTGACAAAGACAAGAACTAATTCACAATGAATGAATGAACATACTATGTTGAAACAGCATTAATAGTGGAGCGGTTTGGACTGCAAAATTATCGATAACCCCTCCCCTCGGTACAACAAAACGCAACCACTTCCATTCGAAAGAGAGTAATAAATAATTTTAAAAAATGATGGTTGTGGTCAAAAACTTTGGTGGCAGGGGTGTTTTTTGGGTCAAAAAATCATGTTTTTGAGCTAAAAACTTAAGAATATCAAGATTTATTAATTACTTAGCAAACTAAATTTTAATCATGATGCAATATACTATCAATCTCTGACATTTATATTATAGGTTTCTGTTTTATACAATATATAAAGGGTCTAGAATTTTAGCCCCAAAATCACTTTTTTTTCCCTTAAAAAACACGCTTTTTATCACATGTCACCACAACGAGTATTACCTGAACCCTTTATGCAATGTATAAAACCTGTATAAATAACAAAAAGCATACCATAAAAATAAGATTGTAATACTTTTACTTAAAAAAAATAAAAAAATAATAATTTCGCTTAATTTGCAGCCCAAAATGCACTTTTCGGCCTAGAAATCATCCCTGCCACCAAATATTTCAACCACAACCATCATATTCTTAAATCTCATATATCTGTCCTTCAAATAAAGGTGGTTGTGTTTTGTTGTACGGAGGGGAGGGGTAACTCGAAAACTAGAGCACTTTTCAAAGCTTGGCTGCTCCGCTATTAACATTTGGTTGAGATCACATCCATATATATCGGTCTACAATTTCAATTTTCAATAATGATGGTTTACATTGATTTATATATATGTTCAATGATATGTATCAATACATAAATATATCATCAAGAATACTTTGCTTGTCTTGTGCCCCCATCAATTACATAAATAATAAATATATATTATTTCCGTAGCTTTGATGGTAAATATATTACTTTCTACAAACAGACATATGATTTGTTACAAGATGGTCTTTAACACACAGGTTTTGGCTATATTATACTGCTTGGATGGTCTTTACAGCATGTTCTAGAAATTATTTTCAATGTGTAGATGCATGGAGAATAATTGTTGTCATCTTAGGGGTACATTATACAGCCTCAGGTATACCCCTATACCAAATCTAAGAGATTTTCACTTTCAGATGTCCAAGCACACACAGGTTTCTCTTGCCAACTAATGTGACAAAAATAAGTTTTTCTCAGAGTGTCTTTCAACCCTGATAGACTAACATGTTCAGACTTTGGGCTACTTCTAGCCCAGATTCGCTTCAGCGGTTTCATTGTTTTAGTGCAGTGAAGTTGAACCATTACTCAAAACTAGCGAGACATAGCAATTCTGACCGCAGGGTGCCCTAGATTTCTAGCCAGAGTGTCTCGCCTCGAGGCCGTTTTTCAATGAAACTGCAACCCGATGTGTGCCGACGGGAGGTCAGTAATTGCCAATCTTTATACCTAAAGTCCCTAGTGTGCGAGGCCCATGAATTTGCCTAGCACGGGTCCAGGGAAAGGGTTAAGTATATATGTTTTAAATCATAGGTCAGTGGCTTTTGAAATGGCTTCCCAAAATGACCTGTGATGAAAGGCCATCTCAAAAACCTGACCTAAGACTAGGCTTGTTTGGACTCATTTGAATGCAATGTTCATGTTAAAGCAATAATGGCACATTCTTTTAAAGAGCACCCCCATTTTTCAAAATTGGGAGATTTTAGCACAGTTGTGTTGGTAATTGTTTAGTAAACTATACCTGTGAATGACAATGCTAAAAAATGCGTATTTGTCATAAAAGAAACCATTGTGTGATTAGAGTCGGATCTTGATTGTAACAGCCGAGCTGGAAACGCCAATTTTATGTCCGTCGATGATGAAATAGTAGCACCTCACAAAAATGACCTCTAACTTAAGGACAGTGTCAACCTTGAGTTTCTGAGTATCTATTTTGGTTTGTAATTTTGCAAATATTCGATTATTGTATGTAAAAGTATACATTTCTAGAAAGAAAATTGGACGATGAACCCGATGGTTGCATCAGATCAATGTAAAACTTTCCGTATTTTGAGAAAAATACTAAAAAAACATGATTTTGCCCCAAAATTTTCAGACAGCATAACAAAAACAATTTGAAATTCCCGCCGTTTAGACCATGTGGTTTTTGTGACTCTAGATGGTCAAATAGCTGTTTTAAATCGGCAAAAAAATACAGCTCAGGATTGTCTGCAGTGGATAACCTTTATTGGTAACGATAGAACACAGATTGATATTTAAAATGGTGCAAAAATCAGAAATTCGTGTAAAACAAAAGCACTAGGGTTGACACTACCCTTAACTTGCCTGAACCGATGAAACAACTAATGGAAGAGCGAAGACATGTACAAGGCTCAATTTCCCGGCTATTTCATAATGGAAAGACATTTCCAGCAACCGTTGAAATGTTATCGGAGATCTCCGATATTACTCTTATTACAAAAATCCTTCTTTTGCAACACATGGAGAATTTTGAGCTCTACCATTCGCAGGTATAGTTTACTAGGCAGCCACTGTGCAAAAATCTCAAAATATTTGGAAAATTGGAGGTGGGGGCGCTCTTCAAAAAAATGTGCTGTTATTGCTTTAAATCTGAACATGGTAATGAGATGCTTTAATTAAATGTGTACATGCTGAATACTATATATCTCATTTTTATGCATCAGAACCTCCGTGTGGTGCAATACTGCTGTTCCACTAGCGCGTATACTGCCGAACACTGATCAATATGCAAAAATATTGGGCATTCGATCATGCAGCTCGTCAAGCAAACCCTGTAATTTTATTAGTCTTTAAGCCATTTTATAATTATTTTTGTCAAGTCAGCTTCTTCTTGCAAAATAATAACAATATTGGATGGCTTTTAAGGTTGATGACAGAGAATATCACTCGTCAACAAGAAGATATCGGTCATCTTCTACTTGCCCGATATTTGATCTAGGCTCAGGGTGATATTTCTGTTAACCTCAGCCATCCAATATTATATAAATACAGTAATATCAGTACTATACAAAAATATCGCCAACTTCGCTTTCTGTGTTTTTAAATAGTGATGTATATTGTGTGCGCCACTTTAGTCATTGAAATGCTAGAGCATTTGACCTCATAAACTAAAATTTGGAATTTGATTGTGATGTACAACTTTAGAGCCACATTTTATGCACTTCAAGGCTGTAATTTCACTATTATATATATAAAACGATATAATTTTCACGTTTAATTACATTTACTATCCAGTTATTTTGAAATCAAACCAACATTTTAGCGACACTATGTCATTTGGTATCACTTTCAAACCAGTTTTTCTCGATACATTTTTCTGTTTTTTGCACATACGCTACTCTGTAATACCACCAATGGTACGACATGGTCCCTGAATTCTAGCAATACTTTGCTAACAATGTTAATTTCATTGCACAAGTTTGACCATATTTATCGAAAGGGTCTTGTTTCAAAACTGTAATGCTTCAAAAATGAAAATTCTTGACTGGACACAAACAAAAAAGCAACATAGCCAAAAGCCATTACATCAATCTAATACAGATTTCTTTGGGGAAGGAGGGCAAATGTGTTTATAAATTAATTAATTGTTTTTTAGAAACATCAATAATTGTCTTCCAAACTTCCAATTTTGGGAGAGGTCATCTTTTCCATGAGCTATCTACATTATACATGACTTCATCAATATATTGAAGAGATACCATAAACTAGAGGCCAGCAGGCTAGAAAGGTTAGCAATATACCTTTAGGTTGTATCACTAGTATTTTCAAATGTAAAGACTGAAGTGCAAGAGCTTGGTTTCAACACTGCTTGTAAGCTGTTTAGTAAATTGCACAGAGCACACATCAATGTCAAAATTGTTTATAAGAAACTAAACTGTAGACACCAAAATTATAATCTGATTTTACAATATATCTGAGGTTGACCATGAGTACAGTTTTGTTAAAATCCAATCCTATATATTCTCTATGTGTGTACAATTCTGTCACTTTTCAATCCAAATTTTGCAAAGCTCTACCTTATGAGGGTAGTTTGCCAAAACCCTACCCTGAGAGTATGGTTTTGCCAAAACCCTACCCTATGAAGATGCAGTTTGCCAAAGCCCTGCCCTATGAGGATATAGTTTTGCCAAAGCCCTACCCTGAGGGTATGCTTTTGCCAAAGCCCTATCCCGACTATGGTTTTGCCAAAACCCTACCCTGAGAGTATGGTTTTGCCAAAACCCTACCCTATGAGGATATGGATTGCCAATACCCTGCCTTACGATGACATGGTTTTGGGCAAACCCTACCCTATGAGGATATGCTTTGCCAAAACCCTACCCTATGAGAATATGATTTAACAAAAGCCCTATCCTAATATAAGAGAATATCATTGCCAAGCCCTACCCAATGAGGGTATGGTTTGCCCAAACCTTAACCTGTGAGCATACAGTTTTGCCAAACTCCTACCCTATGAGGGTATGGTTTGCAAGAAATGCTACCCTGTGATATGGTCATGCAAAAACCCTACCCTATGAGGGCAACAGTTTTCCAAACCCTCTACTGTAGTTCAGTTTTGCTGAAACCACATGCCCTTGCCCAAAATCCAACCCTCTGAGGGTACAGATTGCCAAGCTCTATCAAGAATATTGACGAGAACAGAGTTGTCACAGTAACCCCAACTCAAGTCAGATACATTGGGGCAAAAACATATCCTTATGAGTGAATTATATGGCAAAAGATACACCCTATAAATTAGAGCAAGATCATACTGGGGCTCTCTACACAAGGCACCACATCCGCATCAATGTGGTACTTTCGAAATCCAGATCTGTGTAGACGTGCGTTGGATTGTTTACGCAATGCACTTTTCACGCTATTACAGTGTGAGTATTGCGACATTTAAAAAACAAAAGTAACATGTAAGAGCAGGTGTGCAGTACGTAACAAAAGTGCAATTTTAGCGTGGCACTGTGTGACGCAGTATTAACCGCTTTTCTTTTCCACACTGCCTATACGCTGTGCAGTAAAACAATACGCCTGTGTAGACAATACGCTTGCCACAGAAGTACCACATTTGATCCACACTAATGCGGACCTGGTGCCTCAAGTAGAAAACCCCAATATGAGCACAGTTATGTACAACGATACCTACAAGAGTTCCAAGAGCATTAGGTGTAATTCTTCTTAGAAGTACATGATGATCACTTTCACTTTTCACTATCGCCAGAATGAGGGAACGACTTCCACACGAGATGATTAGTGATATGTTTGTCACAATAATATGGTTATATGATTTTAATATACAGGTTTTGGTTATTCACCACTCTGTCCTGAGAAAAGTGGTTGATTCTCTGTCTCTGACTGGTACACCACGCCGTCATGTCCTGTATTGCATTGGTTTTCATAGTCCCAACGTTCATTAAAACACCTGTGGTAGGGGGCAAGTCCTGTTTTCCATCTGCAGGCTTATCCCCTTCGCCGCCGCCGCCATCAATCACAGGCGACGCCTTCTCCACTGATTGACTTGAATTTGACAAACTACTGGTGGCGCTTTTCTCCGACAGTGGAGTGTTGTTTCGCTGTGGAATGGCTGGTAGCTTCCGCCCAGGACTCTTGGAGTCGTTTTCCATTGGTGGTGGCGATAGTGGGCTGTCCGTGGATTTACTACTACTCTTGCTTGTTGGTGACTGGGGCTGGACTAACTGGGTGGTAGGAGTATTATCATCTTGGAGTGGTGTATTTGGATGGTGGTGGTGGTGGTGATGATGGTGGTGGTTGTCTTGGTGTAAATGGTTCTCAGCTGCCGGATGATTCCTTACGTAGGCCAACTCTTCCTCCTCGTAAGGTGGGTATCTGGAAAAAGTAGGGGGAAATTGACTCAGGCAAGTAAGTACTATCATGCATAACACATTTTAAATTTGGGATAATATAAGATCATGAGATAACTGTAAGATCAAAATGAAAAAAGTTATTCCAACCAAAAATCAGAAAGACAATCACCAAAAAAGATGTTAGAGTTTTGCACGCGGTTTATCATTAAATATTGAGGGCAATTCCATGATAATGTACAGTCTGACTCACTTTTTAAACTTAACTTAAACAATTGGGCACAAGGCCCTTTATTAGTATTAATTAGTATCATTAGTATGAAAATAAATAAATTCTGCTATCCGAATAGCTTCAATTACACCTTTTTTGTAAAGGTCTCACAACCTACCAAACTGAAAACACACACGGCGCGCGGGCACACAAACACCACACCACAAACACACACACCGACGTGGCGCTATCGAAATATCCCCCTACTGCTTTTCAAGGCCAGGGGGATACAAAGACCTACTTGTCTTGTTGCTGGCATCACCTCCAACATTTGTAGTGAAGCCAATGTCAAATAAAGTGGACAGTGTATTATTTCCATTCAAAAAATGACACAAAAGCAGGATGTCACATGTATAGGGACACCTATGCTATAAGCTTTCATATGGTGGTCATATCCTCACAGCATATACAATAACCATTAAAATTATATTTTTTTTTCTATTTTTTCATAAATTATGCTAAGTAGATATTAAATATGCAGTGGCGTAAAAGGCCTGCCCTCTCTTGGGGGGCAATTTTCCCGGTCTTGGGAAATTTTCCCTCTTAGGGGGTCAAAAGGGCAATTTTCCCGGTCAGAGGTCTAAAAAACGGCTGATTTAGTATGATTTTGCAAATGTTTCCCGGCCAAAGTCGTCAGGGGGGGCAACTTGCCCCCTGCCCCCCCCGCCTGTACGGCCTGTAAATATGCAAAAGTCACCAGTGATGTTTATGCATGGAAGTCTTTGCTATAGGCTTTCTTATGGTGGAGGTCCCATCATAGGTCTGCTATAAACTTTAAAACAAAGGCATTTTAAATTTGTTTAACTATGTACATTAGATATTTAATTAAGTTTTTAGCCCGAAAGACAACCTCTTAACCTTACCATCCATCCAGTTTTATACATCACTATAGCCATACTAACTCAAATAATTCAGAACTTTAATCCAAATGTCACAAACATGCAAGCAAAATTAAGAAATAGTGATTGCATTTGTCTCTTCTGGGAACTTTATTCAGGCAAAACTGAGCAAAAGATCTTTAGGATTGTTAAATTATCCTTGAAGCATAAACAGTGCATTCAAAACACAAACATAATGTTTTGGGCTGTGGTACACTAGAAAATCTGAAACGTATGGAGGTAGCTTTCATTTGACACACCTATTAGTGTAGGTAGTAGAAATTTGGAGTCATGTCCACTTTACATGGAGTGCCTTAATTAAAATTAAAAAAAAAAAAAAAAAAAAAAAAAATATTCTTACATTTATTACAAGTCTAGATTTGATTACAGTTCAGTTTTAAATGTATACAAAATTAGCAATTTATAATAATTGCATGGAAGATTACAACTCCTCCTTGAGTGGTGGTAAAAATAGCACTGAAGTCAAATGCAACCCAAGACAGAGAAACATTTGTTAATACATGAAACATATATAAGTTCAAGTGCCCCTGTAAAGTTGATCATGACGTCGTTTTAACATACAGTGAAAATCATTACACATGTACAATTACAAATTTTACCAATTTTTGATTTTTTTAAAAGGTGAATACAATGAAAATTGTAAAAAATAGGCTAGGTTCTCTTTTAATTAAAACTTGTAAAGTGGGAAAAATAAAGCTGTGAAACATAATCAAATAGGAAAGCTGAAAATCTCATATTGTGTAGTATTTTAAAAGGGAAAACTGTTACCAAGAATAACTTATCAATATTACGCCATAAAAACAATTATTGAACACATATGGAGTGGTTTCATAGAAACGGAATTAAGAACCATAAAAAGAATGAAACATTTGTCTCACCATGCACTATTTGAAAGTCCGCTAGGGGTATATGGGATATGTTTTTGTGTTATGCGATACGGACGCCAGAGTAGCGTCATACACATTCAAGCATTGTTTATAAGGGTATGCATGTATAAGCAATGACGCAAAACGTGCCGACCGTATTGCATAACACGTTAGGCACTAGCGCCGATTTTTAAATAACACATGGTCAGACAAGATGGTTTAATTCACCATTATGGTTAATAAAATTCCGGGTTTCTATGAAACAACTCGAAATGTGGTCAATAATTATTTTATAGTGTATATTGTTAATATTTTTCGTTGTATTGGGTTCTACCTTAAGGACCTTGTGTGGCATAGGTTTCACTGTGGACTGAAAAGAATATATGTGTGAGGTGTTGAATGGTGCTTCTTCATGCATGCTATGTGCAAATCCAAAGGAATGCATGTTTAACTGTTGATTGAAGTAATAAAAATTAGTCAAAAAACACATATGTTTTATAAATCATTTAACTGAGGCCTGATTCCTTCCCAATGTTGACTGAATATATGCATTTCCCTTCTGAGAAGGTGGAATGCCCCAAATACCATAATAACACCCCTAAAAGGGAAAATGGTCTCGACCAGGGACCCAGGTCACACCCTGTCGCCATTTCTCAATTCCGTTTTGGCTCAAGCCCCAACGGACGGCGTATATATCATGCTGTGGGGCGGGGCCTGGAAGTGGGGGGGAGGGAAGTCAAATTGGAAAGGAAATCAGGCCCCAGTTAAATGATTTATAAAACAATGTGTTTTTGACTAAACTCTTACATGAGCTGATTTCCTTTACAACAATGTTGAATGAAATATATGCATTAACCCCCGTTGAATGAATAATTCAATCAACACCAGTGGCTCACCTCAGTCGGAGGGGGAGAATGATATTCCAGAGCAGGTCAACAGAATGCGGGGGGGTTTGAAGCCAATGGCGAGACATACGTACACTAAAACATAAGAAAAACCTATGTTAAGGGATAGTAAGGCATTAACATAAGAAATCCGGGGACCTAGATGCTCACTTGACAAACGGAATACTCCGGGGCGAGACGCCAAAGTCGGCAAACCGGTTGGGAGACTGTATGAATAGTGAGATGATTTCGTGTTGTGTCTGCAGGAGTGCCCTCGCAAGTTCTCTTGGGGAGTTTGTCGTTTCTGTAGTTCACCGACGAAAACGTTGTGGGGCCCTCCACGACATAGCTTCGCAGATCGGATTCCGCGGTGATAGGCCCGGGACGATGTGATGTTACGAAGGACTGAGTGGCCTCGCGCTTGAGAGGCTCCTATCACCGCGTTGGAAATCTTTAAGTACAGCGCTAATCCATCTAGCCATTGTCGCTTTCGACGCGCACCCTTGGGGGGAGTGCAGGTGTAAGAAACAACGAGTCGTTTCGATAAAATGGCCCCTGAGCGGTACTAGTTTACGTTTATAGTACTCAAGCGCCCGAACAGGACACCCCAGGCAGGCGATCTTCCCGCCCGAAGAGTGACAGGCAATTCGGGTAAGATAATTGTTGAGTGGTCGAAATGAGGATGAACTCGTTCTTGGCCAGAACATCCGCCTAAAGAACATTTGACCCTGTCTTGAGAGAATTCTGACGCCGACAGAGATATTCTTGATCTCCAAGCATCCGTCTCCAGAGGCGAGTGCACCCAGGAAGGCCGTCTTAATGGTGACAACGTTTTAGGTGATGCCCTCGGCAATTGGTTCGAACGTGGGCTCACTAAGTAGTTCTAAGACTGTATTAAGGCGCGGGGCTTCCAGTCGGTTACTGACTGCATTCAGTCACAAAAATGGGTGCATAGGAATTGTGGATAAACTTTCAGTATGAGTCAAAAAATTGTCCGTAGCACTCCATAAAATCCAAGTGCTGGAAGCGAGTGTTTGAATGTCTGCTTTGCATCGCTACGGCAAATCCTGCCTTTAAGCTTTAATACATTGATCCGATAATAATTTTGCTTTCCTGTTGGTAGCGCAAATAATAACTTGATTGGTCTTAATTAAGTAGACCCGCTTCTCACTGTTCCCGCGGTCTGGTATTGGGGTCCTTGATAACCAATAAACATGGGTCAACAACATATACATTTAACACACACAGAATGTAGCTTTGAGTAGTCTCAAAGTATGGCTGGTTTAAAATTTCGGGGGTTGTAATAATACCTTTGGGATTATCAACTCCAACATATGCATTGTTAGAATAAACTATACGTCACACGCATGAATTTCCTATTTACTGTCACACATATAATTTCATACTAGTAGGCCGACTTATTTCCCTTACGGGAATTCGAGTCTTTCCCCCATGACACACATAAATCAACGCACAGATCTTGAACACACTTTTCTTAAGGGCGAATCTGTAGGAAACTATATAATTTAATAATTGATCTTCCGAGAAATAATAAAAAACAATTCATGGCTGGACAAAACGGAAAGCTATAGCAAACGAAAATTACTTTTACTCTTTAGACTTTTATGTCAAATGCGAGTGAAGCGGTTTTCAGACTGTTAGTTTTTATATAATTGTAACGGCACACCCACGTGTGTATCAGGCGGTAGACATGGAGATCGCTTCCGCAAACTTGCCCGCTAACAGACAGGTCAGGTTGCGCCTTTCATGGTCAGGTATCTTAACAGTATAGAGCTCAGCCGGAACAGATAGTACTATGGTTATCATTTTTCGAGTGTTTTATATGTATATGTAACTGGTTTTACCATGAAAATAATAAAAACAATTTCATGGTTGGACAAACCAGAAACTATAGAACAATTAAAATTTACTCCTAGACTTTATAGTACAAAATAGCGGCCTGTAGGTTCCAGTTGTAAGGTTTAGTTAGGGTGGTGACGCGACGGCGGAACGTGTAGATGGCGGTAGACCTAGCGATCGCTTCGGAAACTTGTCGGCTAACAGATAGGTCACGTTGCGCCTTCCATCAGCTCATTCTAGGCATACTTCACGGTAGCTCCAATCCCCGAAGAAAGATAATGCATATAATTTATATGAAGTATAACTGCTATATCAATAAGCTGATCAGTTACATTGTTTCAACGTTTAAAAAGGGCGAAAGGGGAAGTAGAAAATGTACGGTACGGTTGGAGTGGGCTTTCGATATAGGCTATTATTTGTTTCCATATTTTGATGTATTTATTACTGTCCTGTTTGTAAAAATGCCTCCGCCTTCTATTTGCCTATTAAAGGTAGAACATATTGCCAGTGTCAACACAATAAAAACTTGGTTAGACTTTTGAATTACTGTTTGGAACTCTTAAATAGTTTTCTTTTTTCTGTTGTAAAGCCTGGCGCACAAACAGAAAATAACGCCGTGACCTGTAAATGATGATCACATTATGAACAAAACGTTTATAACACTATTAATTTGAAGATGGCAATACATTCAATAGTAAAACATACATTTTCATTGCAGGGGCCTAACATGTTTTCGTTTTGTTTGTTTTATATGCAATTTCTACAACTACTCTTACATTTAATCATTAACTATTAAACAATCACCGAATATGACAAAGTTTTCCAATAGTTATCCCCTAAACCATGCAGGATGTTAAATGTTGTTTGTTTTACATGATAGGATTTTCCCCGGGAATGCATCAAATTACTCCAATGGTTGGTTACATTGTTGCAACAATGATATAAATGTTAACGATTTCAAATACCTGTATTAGGCAGGCCAAAACAGACAAAAAGGTTTGTCTTGGTTTTTGACTTATCTCAAAACCCTAGCACTATGCCTTTTTTTGGGCAAAAAGGTGGGCTTCTTTTAACTGCTTTGTAGACCATTTATTTCGTTGGCTCTTTCTGCCAGATTTTCTTTTTTTCTTCTTCTTTTTGTGGTGAATGTGTTAAAAAATTTCTTGAAATCCTTGAAAAAAAAAACACGAAGCGGTCAATGGTCAATTTTTTACGCCTATGTATATTTGTTTAAAGTTATTCATTTCACGATGTACTATCTTTTGTTTACGTCTAATACTTTTTTTTTTACAAAAACTGTTATAATTTACAAGTACAAGCATTTTAAAACTGTACAAACTTCAATTAAACCCTTATTTTGTTGTGAATTTATACTTTTATTTCGTTGCGTTGCCGATTTTTCCACAAACATGCTGCGTGGGAATTGTTTGCTTTCAGTTTTTGACGTTGATCTTGGTTAATTCCGCTTGACAAAGACGACTTATCGAAGAATATCCAAGGAAACATAATTCAATATTTATACGGGCACCATCCCCTAAGCTCTAATTTTAAAAGACAAATCAGTTCCAAGCCCCCGAGTTCGGAAGTGCGGGATCGCACATATATCTACCTTAAAAGTTGGTGTCTCCCCAGCTCTCACCTTGCTACTCTCTCCGTACTCACTTCCTCTTATAATACGCTTTCCACTTTGTAATTCCTTACATCCCCAACCCTTATTTCCAATGCCATGTAACATGGTCATATTCAATACCTCAGAAATAAACTAGTGTGACAGCATATCATATGTATAAGATATCAAACTGGGGCTGATTTTTTCTCTTTACACATTTTTTTTTCATTACAACTACATTTTGTCCACAGCAAAATGCAAAATTATGAAAATTTAACATATAGCAAAAGTAAACATTTTCACTTAGTCAGGAATAACACATCCCCCATATCAGTTATAATTGGATAAGTGATCTGCTCACGACCCAGGACCACCCGTGAAGGTCATCAAGCTCTTATCAATGGTGCTGTATTGACCCATCATATCACTTGGAAGAGTATTGGTCGAAGTTTTGCATCGGTTGCCTTACACACGCCCGGCATTCTTTGCGAGATCATGAAAATGTTTTGAGTAAGAGGGCTAATTAAAAACGATGCATCGGACGAATGCAGTCATAAACCAACCACTGAATCCGGCGCCTAAGGTCCCAGGTGGGACCACCTTCCTGGCCGTGGGTCGTGTATTAAACATCCTCTCTAGAAGGAGACGGATCAAACCATCATCGTTGATAGTTGATTGTCATCGAAACCTCTATGAATCGCTAAGATAGCGGACTTGTAGTTTCTGACAATCGAAGTTTCAGTCCGCTATCGTAGCGATCGTGAGAAAGTCGGGGCGATCTCGGCTACACTGCCCTAGTCGGAGCCACCTCTTCGTCGCTTCACCACACCACCAGCGGACGTAGGGTCCAAGAGACGCTTAGAGTAGCGTCCATGGTGTCCCATACCACGCAAAACTGAACTTTTTGGATGGGCGTGACTGTTGTGCATTGCACAATTTTACGCTATGTTCACCCCGGTGACCCGAAAGGGTTAACAAATTCACTGACCCCAAAGTTTTAAAAAGTCAACTCATACAATAAACTTTAATATCTTGTAATCTCATCTGTTTCTTGACTTGGATCATAATTAACTCATGATAATTACACTACTTTGGAAGACGGGATAAGACAAGGGGTTGGAGTACTCCAGGGTAGCATGATGGAAAAATATGCAAAACACATGTCGAAAAAAAAAAAAACAAATCAGTGATCCAAAATAAAACAAATTGACTAGTTCATGAATTGAGTACTCCAACACAATTAACTAAATTAATTACCCAGTGCACTGGTAAAGGATATGAAATTCAGTTCTGGGGTTTATGGAGATTCCGTATGTCGAAGTAGGGAGTGGTGGGGTACAAGGGGAGTAAACGCTAGCATTGTGTTCGGCCATTCACTACAAAGAACCATGTTGCGGCCACGCCCTGTTGAACCATGCCAGAATTCACATAACCGCAGTCTCGGTGGTTGTAGCCCCAAATTTCTATACGATGTATAAATACAAGAATTGTATCCTTACTAATCTATGATTTAACTTATCTGATAACTGAATTTAAGGATTATTCATTTACCGTCTATAATTCATATGTCATGCCGCTTCATACGAAATATTAATGTAGCCATCTTCGGGCTTTTAAATCAAAACAGTACTGCAATGCTATCACATTTAATGCTGTGGGAAGTCTAAGCAAGCAAAAATGATGAAGAAGTCAATTTATCTATTCGGAAGCTTGACGCCAGCAACTTAAAACTAACAAAATATCCAAATATGACTGAGATTCAAGTCCCTTCTCAATTATGGGAATGAACTTTACATCCCGAAGCAACTGCTTTTCAAATACAAAATGATAACCAAAATAAAATGACTGCCAAAGGGGTTTTTAAAATTTTAAAATGATATAAATTCATAACTAAACTTCGCACTGAAAACTAAACTTATTTGCTTCATCACTAAGACTTGTGAAAATTTAGAACCCCCACAATCTTTCAAAACAAATACCACTCAAAATTAAATTAGCGCTTCATCTTAATCACAACCCAGTTAAATTACAACTTGTTATGCATAATTTACTTACACGAAACTTGAATTGAAAGACCTTGGGTGGAGGACGCTCCTCAAAGGAAACATACGTCAGATAGGCAGGTAGTAGACCAATTACACACCAAGTGGGCTCTGTTTGCTCTGGGTAGCTTCCAAAAAGACCTGATATCCTTCTCTAAATAAAGCATTGCAAACCTATGTTGTCTACCCTAACTCTTGGTATAATAGCTAAACTTAACAAAGTAATGAACACCCCTGAATTGAACATCCATTTTGCTTTGCTATGCAAAATGGCAAAGAGATGTGATCTGTCTGACTTGAGAGTTTGCCCTGATTCAAGTTCCTCACATACACAAAGACGGTTCATACAGATAATCTGCATATCAATGTGGGAGTTGCACTCCCACACAATAACCAGATCACTACATAGTATGCATCAGTGATCAGAAGGGACTGTCCACTTTTATTTTAAGGGGTGAAAACACTTTATATGTGACACTTTCAGTTCCCCTTAACTAATTGTTGCTCAAAACCAGTTACTCAACTTACCACACCACTCTAAAATAAGTGGACTTACATTCTGAAACAAACCTCAAAAAGGTCAATACCTTTATATTCAATACAATAATCTATCACATGAAACCTGCCTTATTAATTACAGAAGAAGTTTCATACAGCTCAAACGGTAGGGAAAAAACAAAATCCTAAAACCTATTCATGCAGACTCCTGCTCATGTAGTCAGCTCCAACGTTTGCGCTGCCCTTAATGGCTTCCATCCTGAAACGATACGGCTGCAATGACATGCCCACGCATTCTGCGACCGGTCGCGAAACCTTGGAGCGGCTTCATACATGAGCAGGGGTGATGGTCCGTTTCTAAGACAAATTCTCGTCCTTATAAGTCTGCTTCCAACTTGCGAACTGCCTCACACAAACAGCCGACATTTCCTTCTCATTACAGATATCCCTTTTCTGGCTTGTTTAGTTTTCTTACTAAGTAGCGCTGGGGGGGGGGGAACTTGATATGCCATCAAACCTCCTGTAGTATACGCAACCAATAGCGACATTCGTTGGCCTCTGTAACGAAGGATGCACTGTTGACTAAATCTGGAAGATGCAAGATCGGCGGCTTGCCAACATACTCTTCAGAGTACAAAAGCCTCCTCTTGACTCGACTCCCACTTGATCCTGTTTGGTTCACCACCTTTCGTCTGTCAGTCAATGGTGTGCTATGGTTCCAAAGTTGCATATACGGTTCTGTAAAATCCTGCAAGTCCAAGAAAGGATCTCAACTGAGTCTTTGCTGAGGACAGGGCATTTTGAATGGCTTCAAGTTTGTCTGGATTTTGGTTGCAAAAGACCTTTCCCAACTACATGACCTAGAAATTCAACCTTCTCAAAACAAAGAAACACTTGGAGGTGTTTAGCGGCCAATTGGCCTCTCAGTCTCCTTCATCATTGATTCAAGCCTCTCCAATGACTTTCTCCCATGATGATGTGTGTACTAATATATCATCTATGTAGTTGTCTATCTCTGGTAGATCTTTCAGCAACTTTCTCATAATTCTGGAAAAGTAGCAGGGGCGTGGACAATACCAAACGGCATCTTAGAAATTGTACAGGCCATCGTGTGTGATGAATGCCGTCAATGGTTTTGCATTTCCCCGTCAAAGGGACCTGCCAATAACCCCTGCTAAGGTCAATGTTTTTTGAAAAGTAATGTGCATTCCCTAACTTTGCAAATTATCCTTGTGGAGCAGGATAGGTTCAGCATCAAAACTGGTAAATGGCATTTTTTTCGGCTGTCCACAACAAACGCGATTTTCCTACCATCAGATTTTCTTTTCATTCACTACCACAAAGGCGAGGCATAAAGGACTGTCGAAGGCTCTACTACTACCGCCTACGTTCCATCATGACTTTGACTTCCTCCTTAACAGTCTCGCATAACGCGTGTGGAATTGGATACGGGCCTACTGCGGATGGGAGTGTTGTCAGTCAGCTTTATGTCCTGAAATCCTAAGTGGGTATTTTCCTTGGCAGCATCAGAAAGAGACTGAAGTGTCATTACCCAGCAACCTCTTCACTTGTTGAGTTTGCGCGTCTGTAAGAATCATTGTTGAGGTGTACGCTGGCACCGATTCCTCACCATGTAAGGATGGAAGGTGCAGGAGATGTTCATTGGACATATTTCCAAAAGTCTACTGAATTGTCCATGACATCTTCACTTTCGAGACTGATGTACTGCAAGTTCCATAACTACCGTCACACAGCATAGGCACCAGATTTGTGTTTCTTTCACGAACTGCTGTTTCCTCATCTCTATGTTAGTATTTCTTTAGGAGGTTAGCATGGTGAAGTCTTCACCTTGGCTCTCTAAGTTGATTTTGTAGTCCATACGCCTACCTTCCAACTTACCTGAAATGGACCCGTTCCAATGCATTGTAGTTTTGTTGTTGTCTGTAGGGAGCAACAACACACTTGGGTCCCCACATCAAATTCCTTGCATTGGTCTTTCCTGTTTATAGTACATTTTGTACCTCCCCTGAGACTTCACAAGCTGCTCTCTTGCAAGTTCACATGTTTCTTGAAGTCTGTCTTGAAGATCAAGAACATAATTGAAACGGTGTGAATGGTTTTCTGCCCGTAAACTCACCAGTCCAAAATTTCCTTCAACATAGCCAAGGACCACGACAGATCGACCATATAAGAGTTCAAAGGGTAGAAACCAGTACTACTAGAATGGGTGTTGTTCCCCTATATGCAAAAAGTAGCGCATTGATGTACCTATCCCAGTCGCGTGGTCGCTCCTCGCACATTTTCTCACATCTGCTTGAGGACAGCATTAAATCGCTCACACAAACCGGCACATTGGATGCCAAGCTTTTGTAGTTCGCGGTTGGATCGAGAGCAGTCTATTAATTTCTGCCATAAGCTGCGATGTAAACCGACCCCCTTGATCAGTAATACCCTCTCGTGGAAATCCCTACCCTGGAATAGATGTCCAACAGTGCGCTGCAACAGAAATTGTGTCAATGTTACGAAGGGAACCCGCTTCTGGCAAACTAGTAGCATAGTCACTACTGTAGGAACCGGTGACCGACTTCTGTAGCAGGATAAATAGGCCCAACAATATCCATAGCTATGCGGCTAAAGGGCCTCATCACGGCAAACTACCTAATGGGACGCTTTGTAACACGCCCTTGGGCAAAGTGCGCTGGCATAATCCCGCACTAACGCAAAATCCCTTGTTATAATCAGCTTGCAACTCCTGGCCAGAAAAAGTGACTAAAACTTTCAGAGAGTTTCTATAACACATGCGTGACCCCCTAAAAGTGACTCGTGGAGCTAACTAAACTCAAACTTGAATACGAATATGGTTGGGGACTCACCACCTGATTGACTACTTCTCCAAAATTGACGGATTGTGAATGAATTCACGGAACAAAATACCATTCCTGCAATAGAATTTGGAAGTGTTCCCGCAGCGAGTTACCTTGAATCTCACCAGACCTGGCCATCTCATAGCATCTTGCTCAGACTTCCATCAGCTTCCTGAGCCTGCTGCAACTCCATCTGCACAGACACATTTCCAGCAAGTGGCTTTAGGCACTCTGAGTTCTCCTTCAATGGCTTGTTTCACTAGCTTCTTTTGACTCCAGCCCTGAACAGCTTCCAGTCACCTCTTTATCTAACATCTCCACACTGTCAAAGTCACATTGGCACTATCACAATTGCAAAATCTACATTGGCATTACCACCTCCATGACAGCAACTATGTTTCCATGCCTGATTTGGATCAGACGGGTCACGCACACCGGAATGTTTGCCAAGAATCAAGTCACAACGTGGTTAGTCATACAATTGCACTAACTACCCTGTGAAAATATGGGTATCGACCTCAACAGAAGCAACAGGAACCTTCCTTACGGTGCCATCAATTAGAACACAAGTCTTGTATGTACCTGTAGGTAAGTTGCTCGTTGAAACCAAGGCTACGGCTATAACCACTGTACACAACCGTAATCCCAACGAAACTCACGTAGTGGCTACTCCAATAACAAACCATGTGGACACAGGCATCTTTTTGGTACAAACCCTTATGACTGCAAGCACCACTTACAACTGGCAATTTATGACCACAAGCCATGGTTAAGTAACCATCATTGTAGCAAGAGTTTCACTGCTAGTCTCTTTTGTGACTACTAGGCAAAGCCGATGTTTCATTTGCCTTTTGACCTTGCCTTGGGACAAGCAATCGCACGCAAGTCAGTACAATCCCGGAGCTTTAGCTTTGCTTCACTGCTGACGAACCATCAGACTGAGAATCTTTGGGTTCCTCTTGTGTTTCTATTTTTGTCTATTTTTTGCTAACGCTTTCTTATCAACGTTCAGAGAATGAGTTCATTGAGATCCGCAGGCTGCTGCTTTCAAAGCCCTTGGGACGTTTATATCAATCTTTCGCAATAGTCCATGTGCCTCCTTTGTCACAAATGAAACAACGCCTGGGCCAATTACTATTACTCGTAACAATAACTAGTGTTAGTATCTGATTGGGGAGAGGATAATCGTTTAGATGTCTTCCCTAAGCTTTGCTGGCCCTTTTGGCTGTGTTGTCTTTCACTATATACTACTCCCCAACCACCTCTAGCCTCTAATGTACTGTCTCAGTTTTTGTCATATCGCAAATAGATTTTTTGGCTTGCGCTCGTTAATAAACAAAGACATATCCCTATTGCATATACTAAGAAACTGATCTCGCATAATTAATCAACTATACATTGTCATGTCTTTGTTGCAGAAAGATAAAATTCTGACCCACCTATCAAATATTTAGAGTACCTAGTGGCAAACTGGGGGTGCCGTTCATCACCTTGTTCGGGGTGCTTGCGGACCTAAACTTACTCCTAAATCCATCCTCTGTAACCTGAATGCCTAAGCCTAATTTTAAGGCATATAATTATTTGCATCTTCATGGGGAGCCTACTATATGTATCTAACCCTTTACCCATCTTAATATGCAACTAAATTGAGTTGAACCAGGTCTTCGTTTTTCCACTTGTTATATTCAGCCGTAACGCTCAAACCCTGGCAAATACGCTTCGATGTCATCTTTATCCTCTTTGAACTCTGATAACTTACGGGCAGGGGCTTTACGATGGCCACTTTCAGTCTCACTAGCACCACCATGACCATGCTGACCGTTATCGGTACCATAATTTTCTTTCGTTAATTCCTCTAATCTAAATTGCATTTCAAGTACCTACCTCGCTTTGTGCAGCACGTTCATTTCTGCAATATCGTCGCTCTTTCTTAATACAAGCTTGTAATTCCTCACCACTAAATCCTAATTTCTCACCTAATTGTGAAAGCTTTGCAATATCCATGACTGAAGCTAACGATTTTGGGGAATTAATCACGAAATAAATTGGATATGAACAGTGCAGCCTACATGCACATAAAACAAGGTACCTTGAAATAAAGAGCAGATCAGAGCCACTGTGTAGATGAGCCTAACTGCCGACTGTGTTTTTTTTGTAGGACAAATCCTCGGTAGGAGAAAATGAATTGCTCAACTTTCTAGAGATACACCTGTGACATGTACATGGCAATCTCCCGGACGAGCCCCAAAGTGGCCATACCAACGCAAACTGGACTTTGAGATGGGCTGTGACTGTTGTGCATGCACACGTTTACGCTATGTCACACGGTGAAACCCGAAAGGGTGAACCAATTTCACTGACCCCAAGTTGTTAAGTCAACTTCATACAAATAAAATTTAATAATCTTGTAATCTCATCTTTTTCTTGACTGGATGCAAATTACCTCAAATATAATTACACTACTTTGGAAGACGGGATCAGAACAAGGTTTTTGGAAGTAACAGCCAAGTACATATGGAAAATATGCCAACACATGTCTGCAACAGTGATCCAAATAAACAAATTGACTGCATGATTGGATACTCAATACACAATTTAACTAAATTAATTAACCCATTGCACTGGTCCAAGGATAGGAAATTCAGTTCTGCATGTCTCTGAGATTCCAGTTCCATGTCGAAGTATGGAAGTTGTTGCTTGTACCCAGGTTGAAGTAAACGCTAGCATTGTGTTCTGCATTCCCTACAAATAAAACCATGTATTTCCGGCCACTCCCATGTTGCAAAATGCGCGCATTCACATTAACCGCAGTTTCGGATTGGTTTGTAGCCCCCCAAAATTTATACGTCTGTATAAATTCAATAATTGTATCCTTCTACTCTATGATTTTGTAAAACTTATCTGAATTTAACTGCTTTACGTGATTATTTCATTTACAGTCTAATATTCATATTCCATTAAGCCGCATTCATCGAAATATTAAATGGTGCCATCTTCGGGCTTTTAAAAAATCAAAAACAGTAACTGCAAGTGCTATCAAAATTTTAATGCCTGTGGAGTCTTAAGCCGCAAATTGATGACCGAAGTCAATTTATCTATTTGCCGGAAGCTTGACGCGGCAACTCAAACTAACACAATAATCCAATATGCTTGAATTTCACGTCACTTCTCATTATTGGCATGATAGCTTTTAACAATCACGAACCAACTGCTTTTCAAATACAAATTGATAACCAAAATAAAATACTTGCAAATTGGCTTTAAATTTAAACGATCATAAATTCATAAGCTACAACTTCTCACTTGAAACTCAACTTATTTTCGTCCATCACTTCAGACTTGTTGAAAATTTAGAAACATCTTTCAAAACAACATACCTCAAAATTAAATTTAGCCTCTTCATCTTAATCCACAACCCAGTAATTACACTGGTGTATAGCATAATTTACTTTACAAACATACATTACCAACGAAATCTTTGAACTCATGAAAGACCTTGGGTGGAGTACTCTCCTCAAAGGAAACATCCATGTCAGCTAGGCAGGTTAGTAGACCATCTCCACACCAAGTGGGCTCTGTTTGCTCTGGAGTAGCTTCCAAAAAGACCTGATTCCTTCTCAAATAAAGCATTGCAAAACTCTGTGTCCTACCCTAACTCTTGGTATAATAGCCTACCCTAACAAAGTACGCACAACACCCAGGAATTTCACTTACATTTTGCTTTGCCTATGCAAAATGGGCAAAGAGGATGTTGACTTCTGTGATGACTTGATAAGGTGCTGCCCTGGTTCCAGTCTCTCACACCACACAACGGACTGTTCATGCAGGATAATCTTTCATATCAATGTGGAGTTGGTCACTCCACACAATAACCAGATCCACTACATTTATGCATCAGTGATCAAGGGACTGTCCAACTTTTATTTTAAGGGAGTGAACCATTTATATGTGACACTGGTGGATGTCCTGCTTCCCTGATATGATCGAGGCAGCCCGCTGCGAAAAGCCAGAAATCTGGGATCGTTGCACACGATACTGGCCCACGCAGTCAACGCTAGGTGCCCCAGCGACAGACTGGGGCTCCCTCCGTCCGGAAGAAATATGTAGATCCAGTACGGATTGGTTATACTCAGCGGCGGGGCCGCCAAGCGATCCACCTGGCCGAAACCAAAGGTGCTGAGGCCAATACGGGGCGATGAGACACACACTCCTCCCCCCAATTTTCGAAACTACACTATGATGATCGGAATTGGTGGGAAGGCGTTTGCCGTGAGCCCCGACCAGTCCATCGCCCGATCGTTGACGGCCGTACGCACCCGGTCGTGAGCCGGTGCAGTACAGAGGGAGCTGGTTACTCAGGTTCAAGGCGAACAGGTCGATCTGAGGAACATACAATCTCCTCTATCTGTCTCTCGAGATCTCCCGTCACGACAGACGTCGGCCAAGGAAAATGACGGCCCCTGGAATATGTCCCTGGGGACATCGTGATGGCCCGTTCCCGACACCACGCTATAATACGCCTGGGGTCGAGGCACAGGGACCGGGACAGAGTCCCGCCCTACTTGTTGATGTAGGCACCACGGTGGAGTTGTCCGTCAGTACTAGGACACTGGAGTTTGGTCACCATCGCCTCGAATTGAGCTAGGGTACGTTCCACTGCTCACAATTCGAGCTATGACTGGGCTTGAGCCTCGGGTCCTGGGACCACTTCCCCTAGGGCGCGGATGTCCAGGTGAAACCCCCCCAACCAGACTCGACGTCGGTCCTCGTGATAACTATATCGACAGGCGGCGCGGGGAAAGAAATTCCCGAGTCAGGCTGTGGGCGTGAGACCACCATGCCAATGCTCCCAGGATCCCCCGCATTGATGGGATCAGACGGGAATCTAGGTGCCTGATCGGCCTGTAATGTCGTCCGATGTGCAATTGAAGCAGCCTCATGTGGAAGTGACAGTACGGGACAAGATTGACGAGACGGCCATCAAGCCTGAAAGGCGAAGCCAGTCTCGAGCGGGTGCCTGCGTACGAAGCGCCATGGAACTTCCGCTGTTCGAACAACGACATCCAACCCGCTCGGGCCGTCGTTTCCTGCAATGCCCGGAACAGTTATGCATCCGAGCACCCCAGCACGACTGTGAAAGACCCCTGGGAAGAGGTGGATAGTCCCGAAGGGGAGACCTTCCACTCGTTACGACTGGCCCTGCTTTGGAATTCCTGCGCCAGCGGCGGACATGTAGGTAGGCGTCTTTCAGATCCAAAGAAGACGCCCAGCTCCCCTTCAAATGACAGCGCAGGATCGACGCGAGTGTTTCCATCCTGAACCTTTTCGGCGTGATGTACTGATTCAACAGGCTTCACGTTCAGGATGGGACGTCCATCCCCGGTCTCATGGGCGCCCAAGAAGAACGTCGACCAAAACCCCTCAGTGAAAGGTGGTCGACAGGGGAAATGGCACCCTTCCCCAAGAGGGCCGAGACCTCGGCCAGAAGAAGTTGGTTCTTCCGTTCCCCCGGAAGCGGGGTAGTTGCTCGGCCAGGAAGTCGCCGGGGGTGTCGCGGTGAAATCTATTCGATACCCCCACCGTCCCGTTCCACAACACTCAGCGACCCAAGGGCGGGAGAACTGGCTGGCCATTCCCCCGCGTAAGAACTCGCGCGTTGGCGGCCGCCCACCGGAGGTTGTAAGGCTCCCTCCCGAAGGAGATACCCCGCGGCGTCCGCCTTGCCCTCAGGACGAAGCTTCTTCCCCTTCCCAGGCGACTTGCTTTTGGGAGGGACGAGCCTTCAGCTTGGCCCCGGACTTCTTAGAAGAAGTTGCCGGGGCAGCGGGCTCTTGGGTTGCTGAGGCTTAGTCGACTGTCGCCTGCTTGGCTTAACGGCTAGCAGAAGAAGCGCGAGCGCTTTCTTCTTCTTTTAGCCTAAGATCCTCCCGGAAGAGATTTTCGCCTGAGTTTTCTTTTTAGCGCCTGCTCCACATCCCGGCTCCGCTGAGGCAAGCAGTGGGTCACCGAACCAACCTCCTTAGAGGACGTCCCGCGACTCAGAGTGGCGCGAGGTTAAGCAAGCGTTTCGCCTCAGCTTCGCAGAAGCCTGGAGGCGACGCGCCAAAGACATTGAACCTCTGTTTGCCTTTCACTAGCGAGGCTAGGACGGTCAAGGCATCAGAGGCCTCCGGGGAAAAAACTCCACCCTCGCCCATTGAGGATCTGAAGCTGAGGTCGTGGGCGAGGTCCATAGAGAAAGGCACCTAGCCTTATGCCAGAGGTCACCGCCAGGTCTAGGTCCTCAACTGGTCCTCCCCAGAAGGGGGAAACGCAGTCGGGGCCGCCTTGCCCGTTGGCCAACTTGGCCGCGTAGTCAGATCTATGTCAGAGTCCTCAGAAGGAAGTGCAGTCCCCTTTGTGTCGTTCTCAACGACTTGCGAAAAGTTTTCATTCACCGGTAACGAAGAGACTTCTGAGTGACCTCACCCCGGAGCGCTTCCCACAAAGACAACGTCTTTGGGAATCGTCACCGCCTGAACTGTTCGGAGGGAGATAGGGAAGCCCAGATTGAGCCGCCCCTCTCCGCATTCGCTCAGGCGCGCAAGGCCGGCCGAGACTCTCGCCTCCCTGCGCAGCACATGAGGGGTGCACGCGGGAAGAAAATCCCCTCCTCCTGCTCCGAGCTGCTGCGGACTGCGACGGCTGCGAAGGAATGTCACTTGGGTGACTCTCGCTCTCTCCTCCGGCCCGAGTCCCCCTCACCCATCGCTGTCCTCCTAGACATCGGAGGTCTGCGGCTGGTAGGAGTCCTGAAGAGGACTGTGCAGCGAGAGAGCTGACGGAGGCGGAAGGCCAGCGTCGCCACCTGGGGCGGCGACACCAGGCCTCCCGCAGGCACCAGGCCAACCGGCATATTCTGGGTAGCAGAGCCATGAGCTCGACTGACCAGGGTACAGGCCGAGAAGGCGTGTGGACGACACCCCCAATCCCGGCGCGTTAGCCGAAAAGGGTATTTGGACGGGTAAACCGCCCTGCCCCGGCCCCAGGCCGTACCACCTCAGCCTGACTGGCTCCCAGAAAGACAATCTGCTGCAGCAGCTGCGCAACCGCCCTGTCGAAAGCGGGTCACAAGCAGCCCCGACAGCACCTGGTGCCGGCGGCTGGGCAGCCGGCTGCGGAGGCGCGGTGTGGCCATAGCCCGGTGGGCTCCGCACGCGGATCCGGTCGAAAGACCTGTCAGAACTTCCCATCACAGTAGTCCATCTTGACTGGGGTGGGTGCCACGTACGGGGAAGCAATCGTAACCTGGAAAGGTAGGCTGCGGGCGGGTACTGTGTTCCAGCCGGGGCAAGCCACGGAGGCTGCCCCACAGAACGGCCATAGGCAAGGCACCCGCCGGGTACCCCACCATAGACGGACCCGCCGCGGAAACAGGTGCCTCCCCGGAAACCAGCACCCGAACTGCGGCAGGCAAACCCGCGTAAGAGGCCTGAGCCGACCGAGTCGCTGGGGCATCTGCTGGGTGCCAGCCCGACGATCACCACTCGCCAACGCCAAGCCCCGGAGGCCTGGAATGGTGGTGGCGGCGTCAACTGAGGTGGCACTGCATGACTAGCAAGGCTAGCCACGCGCGGCTTCAGTGAGCGTATTCAACACCTGCGGCGTCCCGCCAAGGGATACCGAGGCCAAAGCCCCAGGGTTTGTTGAAACATACCCCGAAGTATTGGCCACCGTGGTCGCGGTTATAGTGCCCGAAGACACCGGAACCGTAACCACGCTTGTTAGACAACAACGGCGATGGATTAGGCCGGGCGACCTGGGCATCACCATCCCCTCTCACCACCACCGGAACGTCCTGAAGGCCCGCCAAGCCCCCCATGGTATTTGGCAGAGCAGACCGCGCCAGCCTGCAACCGGAGCACCCCCTAGGGCTGAACCAGGCGAGCCAGCCGGGCCATGGTATGCTGAGGATGAGGCTGTCCGAAGCTGCCCGTCAGCATGTCCGCGAAGTAGCCGAGCTCCCCAAACCCCACCTTCTGGAGCGCCCACAGCAGAAAATGTGGTCTTCCATAATACATTTTACTCACTTAAACTGCCCATACCACCACTTGGAACCATCCCATTCCGCACGTGTATTAGCCTGGCCAATTAATAAATCCCCCATTATCTTTTTAATAGATGAGAGCATCGAGTTTGAGGTCATTGAATCTATCATACAACTCATGAAAGGTCAATGCATTCTCAAAACCAGAGAGATCCATTGATCTAAGGCTTTACACTATTTTTATGTCAATTTGTAGCAAATTTTGGGGGGACCACCAAAATATGTTTAAAGTGGTTCTCTCTTTTACAGAAGTCCATCATGGCATGTACAGGACCTTGTGTGGTCCATTGGGGGTAGCAGGAAAGACCAGAAGTAACTGTGTGCAGTACCACGGTCCGGTGAATTGGGAGGGGCCTGACAGTGTAACAAACAGTGGATAAGGTCCATTTACAAGGCAATTACCCTAGCCATCGGCAGCTCGTCCAGTAAATTTGACTTGGATAATTACATTTGATTTGTATAATTCCTTCTTGTTAAAATGTTTAGTTTTTCTGTTTCAGATTTTGTTTAGGGAAAGCTAATGTTAATTGTACCTGTATAACTTAACATCTGTGCTACTTGCAACTTGTCAGTGTAGTGGTGACAAAAGACCTATGCTCTGTGTGATGTGTACCCAGTGCTTTGCAACATTCAGAATGGCCTCTCACAGCCTGAGCCTGTTGATAGTATGGTTTCATTTGCAATGCATGATGGGAATTTATTGATTTCTGCTGTGGGGGAGCGCCCAGAGCAGCGGTGGCTGCCTTGGAATAACCCCCGACTGAACCCCTCCCCCCGACGACCACCCCCCTCGGTCCATGCACGCAACACGAGAGGCGTGCCCGTTCAATTTTTCCCCCTGAACTTTGGACGTCCAATGAAAAAGAGGCGCACGGTCCCGGTGCGGGAACATTGCCTGGGTTCGACACAAAGAGAATGGGGGCAGCGGACTCAATTGTGCGACATAAGTGACTGGTTGAGCATGGTATTTTCTAGATTAAAAGCGGTGCGCGAAAAACCGTACAGAAAAATAACACCAGCGAAGGCCGTGGAGGTTCCCCCGGGACGCAATGTCGGGCTGACAAAAAACCAACTCGTTAAAACAAAAAAAACTGAGTCGCACCGGTTAAAGAACTTTTTCAAAAAAAGAAAAAAACTAAAAAATTTTATTAAATAAACCACAAGCATATATAATATACCCACACTAGTCCGTAATAATGGATAGCAGCAAGCCCGCTATCAATAACATAACAAACTCCACTAGTCAAAGGCAACCAAAGCCGCAACACATGCGTCAATGCTGCCTTTTGTTTACCTTATTTTCCCACTACACAGATCACATGACGCATCGGCGGCAAAAAGGATACATGATAAAAGCTCCCCGGACGGGCGTAAAAGTCTCCGATATTCCGTCCGACAGAGCGCTATAAATCAGTATATAATCCGTAATATATCCAATAGTTTGTGGTAAATATTAGGAGTATTCGTATGAGACTACACCTAGTCCGTATCAAATCGCAGTATAAATTGGCTGCTATTGACAGACTGCGTAACCGCGTCCGTTGTGAATGGCGGCCCAAACGGATTGAGGAAGAGCTAAGGTCGACAGGGTTTGACCTGGGGTCAACTGGTCCTAGACCCCATTTTTCCTCTTTTGAGGGGTGTTATTATGGTAAATTTTGGGTCCATTCCACTTCTCAGAAGGAAAGCATATATTTTCAGTCAACATGGTGTAAAGGAAATGCAGCTCAGGGTTGTAAATGATTTGAACGTTTCTGATTTTTATGTTATTTAAACTTCTTTCCTGTGTTGCATCAATTGCCTTTCATATTACCGCAAATTACCCTCAAATCAGCAAAAACAACTATTTGATCATAATGGAAAAACTATCCAAACTCCAAAAATTAGGTCATGGGTTCCAATTTGTACATTTTTAAATATTTTCACAGCAATATACATATATATAATAGACACTTCAGGAGAAAAGACGTTGAGGGGGTCAGGTTCGATTTGTCGAAGTTGACAATGAAACCCAGCCTCTGCACGACCTGAATGGCACGGCTGACCATCTCGGACGTCGCCTGAGGCGACGGTCTGTAGATTAGCCAGTCGTCCACGTACATGCAGAGGTTGACCCCCTGACGCCTGAGGAAGGCGCCCACTTCCCGGGTCACGAATGTGAAGACCCTGGGAGAGGTGGATAGTCCGAGGGGGAGACACGTCCACTCGTACGACTGGCCCTGGATTTGGAATCTGAGCCAGCGACGGTCTGTTTTTGCGACTGGGACGTGTAGGTAGGCGTCTTTCAGATCCAAAGAAGACGCCCAGCTCCCCTTCAAAGGACAGCGCAGGATCGACGCGAGGGTTTCCATCCTGAACTTTTTCGGCTTGATGTACTGATTCAGAGGCTTCAAGTTCAGGATGGGACGCCAATCCCCGGTCTTCTTGGGAGCCAAGAAGAACGTCGACCAAAACCCCTCGGTGAAAGGGGGGTCGACCGGGGAAATGGCACCCTTCGCCAAGAGGGCCGAGACCTCGGCCAGAAGAACTTGGTTCTTCGGCTCCCCCGGAAGCGGGGTAGGTCTCGGCCGGGAAGTCGCCGGGGGTGTCGCGGTGAATTCTATTCGATACCCCCGTTCCACAACACTCAGCACCCAAGGTGCGGGAGAAATGGCTGGCCATTCCAGCACATAAGGCTCCCTCCCGAAGGAGAGACCCCGCGGCCGCCGTACCCTCAGGACGATGGCTTCTTCCCCTTCCCAGGCGCCTTGCTTTTGGGAGGAGGACGAGCCTTGGCTTTGGCCCCGGACTTATGAGAAGAAGTTGGCGGGGGGGGAAGCGGGGGCTTATTGGGTGGCTCGAGGGGTGTGTCGGCTTCGCCTGCTTGGCGGCAAGGCTAGAAGAAGAAGAGCGCGAGCGCTTCTTCGTCGTAGCCTAGATCTCCAGGAAGAGATTTCGCCTGAGTTTCTTTGGCGCCTGCTCCGGACTCCACGGCTCGCTGAGGCAAGCAGTGAGTCACCGAACGGCACTCTCTTAGAGACGTTCCCGAGACTCAGGTGCTCGGATGAAAGCAGCGTTTCGCGTAGCAAGAAGCTGAGGCGAAGCGCCAAAGGACATTGAAGCATCTGTTTGCCTTGTCATAGCGAGAGGCTTAGGACGGTCAAGGCATCATAGGCTTCCGGGGGGAAAACTCCACCCTCGCCCCTCGAGGATCTGAGGTCGTAGGCGAGGACCATAGAGAAAGCAACTAGCCTGATGCCAGAGGTCACCGCCAGGTCTAGGTTCCTCAACTGGTCCTCCCAGAAGGGGGAGAACGCAGTCGGAGCGCCCCTGCCCGTTGGCAACTTGGTTGCTAGGTCGAGATCTATGGTCGGAGTCCTCAGGAAGGAGTTGTAGTCCCCTTCGGTAGTTCTCAATGACTTGGCGAAAGTTTTCACCGGGTACGAAGATATCTTCTGAGTGACCTCCCCGGAGCACTTCCACAGCAGACCAACTCTGTGGGAAGCCAACGCCTGAACGTGTTCCGGAGGGAGGAATAGTGAAGCCCAGATTGAGCTGTCCCTCCTCCGCATGCCGCTCAGGCGCACAAGGCAGGCCGTCTCTCACCTCCCTGCGCAGCACATGAGGGTGCACGCGGAAGAGAATCCCACTCCCCTGCTCCTAAGCTGCTGCGGACTGGCGACGGCTGCGAAGAGATGTCCTTGGTTGAACTCTCCTCCGCTCCCGAGTCCCCCTCACAATCGCTGCCTCGAGACCTCGAGGTCTGGCGGCTGGTAGGAGTCCTGAGAGGACTGTGCAGCAAGAGAAGCGGACGGAGCGGAGGCCAGGCCGTCGCCACCTGGGCGTCGACACCACAGGCCTCCCCGCAGGGACCAGGCAACCGCATAGGCTTGGTAGCAGAAAGGAGCCATGAAAGCTCGACTGTCAGCCCCGGGTACCTGCCGAGGAAGGCGTGTGGACGACCCCCCAATCCCAGGCGCTTTAGCGCGAAGGTTATTGGACGTGTACACCGCCCTGCCCCGGCCCGTTAACCACACCGTAGCATGACCTAGCCCCCATAATGAGAACAATCTGCGCAGCAGCGGACACGCACCGCCTGCTCGAAAAGCGTCGGAAGCAGCCCCGACAGCACTTGGTGCCTGCGGCTGGGCAAGCCGGCGGCGGAGGCGCGTGTGGCTATATCCCGGAGGGTCTCTCCCGCAAGCGGGGTCCCGGTCCGAAGACCATGTCAGACTGTCCCATCCCAGATAGTTCCAGCTTTTACTTGGTGTTGGTACAGCCACGTACGTGTAAGCAGCGTACCTGGAAAGGTAGGCTGCGCGGGTACTGTGTTCCAGCCGGGGCATGCCACGGAGGCTGCCCACAGAACGCCATAGGCAGGGCTACCACCGGTTACCCCACCATAGGCGGACCTGTCGCGGAAACAGGTGCCGGAAACCAGCACCCGCAACTGCGGCAGGCGTACCGCGTAAGAGGCCTGACGACCGAGTCAGCTGGGGCATCTGCGGGGCCAGCCCGACGGAGCACCACTCGCCACGCCCAGCCCGTAGGGCCGGAATGGTGTGCGGTGTCAGCTGATGTGGCACACTGCACTGACTAGCAAGGAGCCACGCGGGGGGCAGTGAGCGTAGTCAACACTTGCGGCGTCCCGCAAAGGGAAGCCGAGGCCAAAGCCCCAGGGTTTGTCGAAACAAAACCCAAAGTAATGGCCACTGTGGTCACGGTCAGGGTGCCCGAAGACACTGGAACCGTAACCACGCTAGGTGTGAACAGCGGCGATGGATTAGCCCGGGCTACCTGGGCATCACCATCACCACTCCTACCAACACCGGAACGCCTGAGGCCGCCAAGCCCCCAAGGGTATTGGCAGAGCAACCGGCCAGCCTGCACGAGCAGCCCCATAGTGCTGAACCGGCGAGCCATGCGGCCAGTTGTAGCTGAGGAGGAGGCCCCCGAATCTGCCCCGTCAGCATGCTCGAAGTACCGAAGCTACCCCACCTTCGGGAGGCGCGCCACACAGAAAATGTGTCTTCCCTAATACATTTTACTCACTTAAACTGCCCATACCACCACTTGGAACCATCCCATTCACTCACGTGTGTAGCACTGTCCATAATAATCCCCATTATGCTTTTACTAGAATGAGAGCATCGAAGTTTGGGTCATGTAATCGATCATCACTCATGAAAGGTCCAAATAAATTCTCAAATACCCAGAGAGATCCATTGAATCTTAGGCTTTACAGTATATTTGTAGGTCAATTTTAGCATTTGTTTTGGGAACCACCAAAATAGTGTTACTGTGGTTCATCTCTTTTTACATAATTCATCATGCATTACAGGTGCCTGTGTGTGTCCATTTGGGTAGCAGGGAAGAGACCAGAAGTAACTGTGTGTCATTACCAAGGTCACGGTGAATTGGGAGGGTGCCTGACAGTTGTAACAGGTGGATAAGGTCCGTTCCCACAATGACCTCCATCTGGCCAAGCTCTGTCCCCCAGTAATTTTTACTTTTGAAATTCCATGGATTTGTAGTAATTCTTCTTGTTAAAATGTTAGTTTCCTGTTTTCAAGATTTTGGTTTAGGGAAAGCTCATGTTATTGTACTTGTTTAAATTAACATCTTGTGCTTCTTGCCACTTGTCAGTATAGTGGTACAACAAGCTATGCCTGTATTATGTGTTCCAGTGCCTTGTCAACAGCAGAATGGCCTCTCACAGCCCTGAGCCTGTTTGATAGTCTGGTTCTTTGCCATGGTCATGATGGGAATTTTGTTTCTGCTTGGGGAGCGCCCAGAGCAGGGCAGTGGCTGCCTTGTAAGAACCGCCCGCCACCACCCCCCCTCTCCATGCACGCAACACGAGAGGCGTTGCCCACGTTCAATGGTGGCCACTGAATCGTTGGACAGTCCAATATAAAAAGAGGCGCACCGGTCGGTGCGGGACATTGCCTGTTGTTGACACAAGAGATGGGGGCAAGCGACGCAATTGTGCGACATTTGACGGGGTGAGCGTGAGTTGCTAGATGGAATAGCGTGCGCGAAAAACCGTACAGAAAAATAACAAGCGAGCCGTGGAGGTCCCCCGGGACGCAACGTCGGGACTGACAAAAACCAACTCGGTAACTGAGTCACCAACGGTTAAAGAAATTTTTCAACACAGTTTCGACATATTTTATTAAATACACCACAAGCATATAATAAAATAATACACACACCAGTCCATAATATTTGATAGCAAGCAGAGCCCGCTATCAAATAAACATAACAAACTCACACATAGTCAAAGGCATCCAAAGCCGCAATACATGCGTCAATGGCTGCCTTTGTTTACCTTATTTTCCCACTACACAGATCACATGACCGCATCGGCGGCAAAAAAAGGATACATAATAAAAGCTCCCCGACGGGCGTAAAAGTCTCCGATATTCCGTCCGACAGAGCGCTATAAATCCAGTATATAAATCCAGTAATATATCCAGATAGTTGTGGTAAAGTAGTAGGAGTATTCCGTATGAGACGACAACTAGTCCAGTATCAAAAATCGCAGTATAAATTGGCTGCTATTGACAGAGCTGCGATAACACGCGTCCGTTTTGAATGGCGGCCAAAACGGAATTGAGGAAGAGCTAAGGTCGACAGGGTGTGACCTGGGGTCACTGGTCGAGACCATTTTCTCTTTTAGGGGTGTTATTATGGTAATTTGGGGCATTCCACTTCTCAGAAGGGAAATGCATATATTTCAGTCAACATTGGTGTAAAGGAAATCAGCTCAGTGTAATGATTTGAACTTTTCTGATTTTTATTTTCATTTAAATTCTTCCTTTTAGCATCAATTGCTTTCATATTACCTCAAATCAAGCAAAACAAACTATTTGATCATAATGATAAAAACTATCCAAACTCAAAAATTAGGTCATGGTTCCAATTTGGTACATTTTTAATATTTTCACAGCATATACATATATAGAATAGAAAACTTTCCAGGAGAAAAGACAGTTGGTATAACCCACAAAAGTTTGTTGCGTGTTAGCATATACATAATACAAATAAAGGATGAACTTAATCCATGACCACCAACATAAAGATGTGACAAATTAAGATAGACAAATCAGTCATATTGCAAACTTGCAGTGCAATTATTTGACACACTAAAATCCCAATGACCATGTTATATATACAATGTAGTGAAAACCCATATTTGCACCCAGGCAACTTTCTCCTTAAAATGTAGAAGAAATGTGAATTGAAATGTTAGCTAGGGTTTGAGCTAGAATTCACCTAAAACTTTAAGCAATCATTGTGATCAGTCATTTTCCTTCAAAAATCTGACATTCTCAAATAAAATAACATATTACAGATAACTGTTTTTTGTTTCTTTTTGATAGCTTGATAGGGGTTGCAAGCGCAATGAAGTGTTTAGTTGCACAATGTGTGAAGTACACTTTTGAGAAAAACATGTTCTTTGATATGTTGATTTTCATATGGGTTGATTTTGTTTGTATTATGGTTGAAGATATGACCGTATGAAGCTCAAATAAGTACAATTTCTGAAATTGTTTTTGTAGTGATTTGCCACTAAAAATGCCTGCCTTTCCAGAGAACCCTTATGACTACTACAGTTCTAGTTCTAAGGCAAGTGTGACAATCAGATCAGTGGATTGGCCGTGGGAGAGTGTGGCCTAGTGGTTAGGGTGCTTGCATGTGGTGCAAATTTACCAAAAAATCTCGGGTTCGAATCCCGGTGGGGTCACTTGCTGGGATATATTCGGGTGTTCAATTCTGGATTTAATACGAGCTATTTGATTAAATACAGAATAACGGGTTCCTCACAGTTCACTTGGAATAGGGCAAATGAATCATGAAAGATTCCTGTCCTTTGGAGGGGATTTTAAACCATCGTCCCTGTACAGAAAGGCACCAAATGTAATGTACATCGCTTGTAAGTGTCGAATAAGAGTAGGGTGGTAAAACCTCCTGACTGTTCCCAAAAGTCGGGCAATTTAGGAGGTCTGTATCACTGGATACACGCCGCCGCCCCATCAGCTTACTCAGTTGAATAAAAAATCCGGACACCACCACAAGATATTAAATGACTTGGGATAAATAAGAATAAGTGGGTTGGCCGATACTACAAAACAAATATCGGCCATCGGATCAGCAGAGGAAACCCCGGATCAGGTCAATATGTATCATTTCTACCCAAAAGATGGGCTGCTGCGATAAAAACACTCACTACCTGATGTTGATATAATTTTACTATGTCCAGCCTCCCAAGCACCTTTTTTTATCTCTAGGTTTAGGTGCTACTCAGTACACACAAAGATATAAAATTCCATGAAATTTGCAGCAATTAATGAAAGAGAATTCTGCCGAAGTACTGAAAGTTGTTATTTTTTTAAAGGAAAAATGACAAAGAAAAGAGTAGTGCTGCTGCCAAAATATGTGCATCTCCAATTCTGTGTTGGAGAATATAGTCTGAGTGTAAAGAAGCCTTAACATTTCAAAGCACCAATGTTCTCCTTATTAGGGGACTTGTGGTCTTATCCACTAGTAGGGTGTGTTATAGGATACCTTTCACATACAAAATCTTTTTGATTTTTAATTTGTGGATTTAGCAAATGCCTTAAAGGAAATCGCATGCATCTGACATGTAAGTTGATGCCAGAACCCCACACCAGGAACCCTAATTATCATCTATTACCTTACCGTTTCACGGCATATACTTTTTCTGGCCTTTCTTCGTTTCGATCTTTGCAGCCTGGAGGAACATTCAAAGTAAGCCTTCCCCAACCAGGTCTAGAATAGATGATGTTGTTCGGCCACACAAGCCTATTTTTGGCATTATAGAAGAAAATTATTTTTAGTTTTTGCAACCACACAGTTCAAGGGTAAGTTGCAATGCAAAAAACAACAGCGATTAGAATGTAGTATGTTATTGAAATTGGTCATGTAAAATCTGAACAAACCTTTGAGGTTAATTAGGTTCGCCTACCAATCTCCCCAACAATATCCAAAAACATTTTGCAAAACCCTTACGTCATACAGGAATGCATAAGCACACAGGAGGCCATTAATTGATCAATTTTAGATAGCATTGTTTTTACTTGATTCAGCAACCCCAATTTAATTCAGTTACCATCTATGTACATCTTTCATGCAATTAATATTCAATTCAAACATCCATTTCTATGCACACACACAATACACGTGTCTACATTCCCAGCATCAAAAGCTTCACATTTCAAACATCAATCAAACAGCAAATCAATCAAATCAATCAATCAATCATTGCACATCTAGCACTAACCCTACTCCAATACACCCATGAATGATTTCACCGCAGGCAGACCAATCAAGCGGAAACTTGTTTGAATCAAGCAAAAAGAATTCTTAGAAGCAAATTTTTGCTACCATGATCATGCATAAGTGCCGACAAGTCTGCTGCAGTCTCACTTTGGTCTGAGTTTCCTTTCAAGAGCACGCCTAATGTGTTGTGTTAAACGCAAACAAAAATAACATTTTCAAAGCAATTTCATTGATCCTTTTCCTTGAGGACATTCAAAAGCTTTGCCAACAAATTTTAATTAGAACCAACTATGTTTCCATGCACAGTTCCTTGAATAAACATCTTCAAGACCACACAAAGGGGTTGGTTTCAGAATGGAATAATAATTCAGGCATGAAATAAAGGTTACATGAACTAGACTAACAGGTCAAATAAAAAATGGTTCGGTCAGTGGATTTTTTAAACTATATGATATTGCAGTCAGGCAGTAGTACTTTAAGCAAAAAACAGCACATTTTTTGAAGAGCTCCCCCAATTTTCAAAATTGATATTTTGCAAAGTTGATGTTGCAATTGTCTAGGAGGAAAACTATACTGCGAAACGAATGCTCAAAAATGTGTATTTATCTAACTTTTTTTTTAAAATAAGCAATTTTTTGTTTTTAAATAAAATGTGGGATCCCAGATTGACTTAACGGCAGAGCTGGAAATGTAAGTTTTATGTCAGTTCATGATGAAATAGTGCAACCTAAAGAACACTTTTAAGCACTAACTGGCTGGTATCGACAAGCCTGTCGTCGACAAGGTGTGGCGACAATGCACTTCTCCTGCATGGCGACAACCATGGCAATTTGTCGACAAATATTCATGGAGGAGTTTTATCACTTTGAACCAGCCTAGTTCCAGCAATCAAAATAATTGAATCCAATCTTGCCTATTGAATTATGAATCTTGGAATCTTAAACCATACTTCTACTTCACCGTAACCTGTTTCAATAAGGAATTCTAAAAATCTGTGAAAAAAGTTTTGTTATATATATCATTAATAAATAGCCAAATGACCTCCAGAAGTTGGTCCACTTTTGCGTAGAAGTTCAACCAACCTCCCAATGGGCTGGGCTAAGTGTGGAGTTGAAAGAGTCAAAGTGAGGTAATTTGTTTTCCATACAAGTGCTCAATCTAAACCTTTGAGTACTATAAAGTATAATAAAAACAAAATTGAGAATTGGCATTCAAAAGATTGATTGTCGACAATTGTTGCCATCGGGTTTAATGATTTACCAACATGTCGACAAAGAAAACACAAACCGATACCACCTCTACCTCTAACTTGACTTGCCTGAGCCAATAAAACAACTAATGGATGAGCGTAGACATGTACATGTACATGGCGCTATTTCCCGGCTATTTCATATAGGAAGGCCATTTCCAACAGCCATTGAATTATTATCAGAGATCTCCGATATTAATTATGCTAATTACAAAATTCCTTCATTTGCAACACACATATTTTTGAGCTTATATCTGTGAATGGCTATAGCCATTCACAGATATTGTGTACTATAATACCAATGCAACCGTGTAAAAATCTCAAAATTTTTGGAAAATTGGGGGTGCTCTTTAAAAAAAAAGTGCTATTATTGCTTTAAATTTAAGCATATTTGATCGCTACAAATTGAATGGGTGAAAATTCCATCCACACAAAGGTCAAATTGTAATGACAACCACAATCTTGGCTTGGTATTTACTCATTTTTAGATTTTACTCAATTTAATTGCTTTTTAAATGTTTTTCCTATTACTATACTGACCCTAGTATAGTCCTACCTATTTTAACCTTAAATTAGCTTGAATCAAAATATCAGCCTTTTTAGGCAAACTTAATTAAGATATTTCCAAGTGGCAAATGAAGTGTGTGAACAGCAAACACCTTTAAATGGATTGAAGCAAGGACATAAATAATTTTATAAAGAATATCACAAGTAGATACTAGCAAAACAGTAATGTTTGTAACAAAAATTGCATGTAATCTATTGCCTTCCAGCAAAAAAAAAACATGGTGGGATTATAATAGGGCTTTCTTTCTATTCTTCAGATTATTTCAAAACTGGCGATATAATTAATGTAGGATACCCATAAGAGTTTCAACTCCTATGGTTTTTTAATTTTTTGGTTAAAGGTGCTTGTTCTGATTTATGTCTATAGATCTAGTTCTCTACTTCATGGAATTACAAATTCTTTTGAGAGAAACAGTTTATAATCAAGCACGGGACTATACTTGGGGCAGTACAGTATTAGTCATGATAAATTATTTATTAAAAGTTACAGTCTCCAGGAATGAAGTGACCCCTTAAGGATTATGTTGGTTTACATTGGTTATCAATTTGATGTAAATTCTATAAGATGCATTGAAACAAACTACCTTTTGGTGCCCAAAGAGGATTGTTTAGTATGACGTTAAAAAGTAAAATAATATATCTGCTCTGTAACCTGCTTGTAAATTTGGGTTTATTTAAATTGATTTTGAAACAATCAAAATGGTTAATATAATACTGAATTGACAAATTCAATAAGTGAAGCAAAAAACCAAATTAATATCCTACAATTGTTGTGTTATATAAATATAAATGATTCAGTTGAATTCATTTTCGACCATGTCAAATTCAAATCTATTACCCTCAGATTGTTTTGTTATGCACCCAATACTTAAATTTGTTAAACCTATGCATCAGCCCCCCCCCCCCACCAAATGTGCTGAAATTGGGACTTATGTCCAGTACCATATTGTAAACCAGAACTGGTGGCTCTTGTACACACCACAAGTACTTACACACCAATTACCATAGTTGGGAGATAGTGTGACCATTGAAGGTTCCACTGAGAAAGGAGGATTTCAGTCCAAACCACTATAGTGTAAATGCAACAATTGAAGAACAAAACCATGCTCTATATAGATGCATGTTAGTAAATCTCCATCTTTGACAAATTGATAAAGACCAGACTAAAGGCAACCATGCTGATATGAGCAGTCTCCATTGTCAGCAGCAGATGTGTATGGAATGCCTGCTTTGCCCTATAGACAACTTATTGGATGAAATAAGAACCCAGACAATGCGGACATTCCACACGCCACACCTGCTGATGACAATGGGTTGACTGTCAATATGGATGCTCCACTAATTATATCAAAGAGATGGCTGTAATAAAGGGTCATATGTAGTCATCATTTTCAGATCATTTCAAAACACGGATAATAAATTGATTGGCTTTTACCACGATGATTCCCCGTTTTAAAGGAAAAGAATTGAAAAAAAGTGCAAAAACAAGCCTGCCCTGGACCACAGATTTCTATTTTGATACCCTAGATAAGCAACGCCAGCTCAAAAGCCGTAACCATCTTTTCCCGAAGCGCGTACTTCTTATTTCCATAGCGTGGTCTGTAACCAATTTATTCATATATGCCTGAGTTACATAGCGTGGTGTACAATATTTAGTCATATATTCACGCATTTGCATTAGAACATATTTGTACCGTTTCCAGGCCAACCGGTTACGGCGCATGCGGCGTACGCGTGCGGGTTTCGAATGGATACCGTATTGAATTGTAATAATATTACAACCTGTTAAGGTGGCCGCCTATTCCTTCAACGCGGGCGTCGACATCTCTGTTTATTAACATTAACACTGATCTCTACACACTGATAGGCAATCTCCAAGCGATTGAATAGCGAGCCGATGAATATACCGGCAGTTGCGCAGCGTCCCTTTGCTCTTAACTAAAACCATAACATTTCCATCGGTTGCACAGGTGTCTATTGGAATGAAGGTATACAATTATGCCTATAAAGTACTTTTCTGGCCAATATCTGAAAAATATCAGCATTTGCAATTTGTATGGTGAATGTTGCCCGTTTTGCCTGTAAATTAACTGTGAGTAGAAGTAAACGGATGTATTCGAGCAATTTTGCGACCCGATTAGTGATTGGTACACGTCGTAGCCTATACACTGGATACATAATACTGTATGCACTTGCCTTGCCACGGTACTAGACTATGTGCGCTAAAAATGCTATACATCCATGGGAATACCAGTATTGAGCACTAATACTATACTTTCTAGTTACCTAAGAAAATTAGTATTTAATTCATGAGATTTTTGTCGTCTGGATCATGTAGAAATGGAGCTCAATTAGGCCTAAGGAGTAGCTTGTGCTTTAGTCACTAGACTATACTTATAAATCCCAAGGTCAAGGAATTTCAGTTCCTTTCAATTTAAAATTTCCCCTTTTAAATACTGTGCAACATTTAAAACAAGGGTTTTTGTGGTCCTTATACTGAACCCCATATACTGCAGTGGCCTTAATCCTTTAACTTGCAAAGCAGATTTTATCCGAGGGGGGGGGGTTTTCAATCAGGGGTTTGTTGAGTAACCGGCTCATTCAGGTTTCTGAAATGACCCTAAAGGAGAACCAAACCAATTTTTCAGTGAAAATAAACCTCTAACGGGAGTCTGAACGGAGCCATTTTTTGTAAAATTATACTTAGTCTTGTTTTTCATTCAGGGTTTTTTTTTTTAAAATAAGGGGACTCAATTTGGCAGTAAAATTAATACCCCTTGTGTGGACCTGTTCTCAATACTTGACTAAAATACCTTTAAAATAGCCCATATAACAAAAAATACAACATTTCTTTTTTTAAGGTTGTTTTGTTGGCTGTATTTTTAGGTTACATTTTTCCTATTTTATCATTGAACAGTTCCCACATCACAACTGAATTTGATACCCTAGAACTTCATAATTGTGAATTGGAATACCCTAGATGTTGTCCCGCATTTGCAGCTTTAGTCGCTCTTTTTTTGGAACGAGCATTGGTCCCCGACCAAAATTCAAGACCCCAGGAATTTCATTCCAAATGTTTTAAATGCGTGCATAGCTGTTAAAAAGAGATACAAGGTAATTTCCAGAAAGAATCGGGGGGGGGGGGGGGTGGTACCACCCCCTGTATTTTTTCCTTTTTACACATCCCATTCCTAAATTTGTACCACAAGATAGCTTTGCGTTTTATCTCTCTTCATATGGTATCCAAATAATGTTACAACTTGCCAACTATGAACATAAGTTAAGGAAAGAGTGAAAATACATGATATAGGTGAGGGTGGGTTAGTAGTTAGTAAAGCGGAAAAAATCTTAGAGGATTAATAATATCTAATACTATCGGTGAATGCAGTAGCAAAGCACTTAGGCCGTCTCCATATGAGTTATTGTGTGAGCTGGAAAAACTGAAATCTGCGGCATTTTTTTTAAAGACTTTTAAAATATTTTGAATCATATTTTGTCGAACTACCCACCTATACTCGAAAATCAAACCCATAATTGGACAAAACTTGACATACGTGCAATTAACGCCTAATTCTGTCACTTTTCCATAGGTTTCCCTATTCAGTTGACGTGCCCGATCGGGTCTTGGGTTTTAGAGCAAAAGGGCCGCCGTGGGCCAATTTTCGGTTTCCTCACGTTCGAACGACGATAGCCTATCCAGTGCAATAGGATCTGTGGTTATTAATATCTATGGCCCCCATGACCAAAAAGTCCAAAAGGGCCGCCCAAAATTGTTGGAAAAATCATATTTTGACCATAACTCGCTTACTTGTGGTTCAATTTAACATAAGTTTTGTGGTAAAACCCATGGTTTAGTGCATTATGAATTATTTCTATGTCACTCACCTCACCCTAACGCCATTGTTCTCTTGAAACTGATGTTTTAGCTCAAAAAATGGACTGCCAGGGCAGTTGCCACAAAAAGGATGTTTCCCATCATAAATTTACTAAAATTTAATCATTCAAAGAAATTTTAGAGGGTGTATTTAGTCACTCCGAAAACTTGAACAGACAATGTATGTTGTTTTAAAAACACATGATTTGGAATATATCAAAATACTCTCCTTGAAATTGCACACCTATGAAAGTTTGTTGACCCGGTAGATTCCAAGGAGTGATACCCATTCAAAATTGCTGACCATGGTAAAAAAAAAAACAATTGTTAAAAAGCTCTATCAATCTTCAGGAAATGAGGACGTCAACGTCTCCAATATGGTCTCCACCAGTAAAAGGGAAAACACCTTTTCTGGCAAAGCGACACGCAGTCCGATTTGACTAAAAACAGCAATTTCAAGAGTTGAAAGGGCTAATGGTGAGAAAAAGTAGCTTAACACGATCTGATTTCTTATACCTGGGTATTGCCATCAAAATTAAATGTATTGAACCAAAACTAATATCGAGTATGGGCAAAATATTTTTCAAGAATTTGAATTTTTCGTCAGGGCGGCAGGTTTTCAAACTTTCCGTGTTTTTCTTCAAAAAATGGAATCAGCATAGACAATGTCATAAATTTATCCGGTGTTTCAATATGATCTAAAACTACAACCCTCAATCAATAGCCCACCTCTAAATTTAATCAATTATTTTACCTAAATAGCAATTATTTGGACCAATATAGTGAGTCATTTTTCCATGAGATCGTGTGACCATTTTCGGAGACCTTTTTCCTTGATGGGATTTGGCAAATGAACAATTTTTAGCAAAAAATAGCTCCTATACACTACCAGAACTGACGCTAATTTTTTACAGACGCGTTTTTCAAAAATGCCGCGCTGCCATTTTGAAATACATTAAAAAGTGATATCTATGGAAACCAGTATGAGCTACAATGATGAATGGAGTGTCATTTCCTACTAATCTCTAGCACAACAGATCAGTTGGGGTGATGTTTATTACATAATAAGTGGCCATCTTGACCTCTAAATCCAAGATGGCTGCCGATATTACCTTGGAATGTAAATTATTATAAATAGCTTTGCTCAGATTATGTAGACTGACAAATTAAAGTGGTTTTTTCATACTAATTGTGACATGAGAAAGAAATCAAAGTAGAATTGTAATTGTAGCATTTTGAGACTGTCTGGCTCTCAAATTCAAGATGGCGACCAGTTGCCATCTTGAAAAATGAGGAATACTGCCATATTTTATATGGAAACACAGGGAACTAAAGGAATTAGGGGTTAATTCAGGATTTCATGAGTAAACGCTGTTTTGGCCGAGGCAAAGGCCGGCGCCGGGCGTTAGCAAAGCGACCCCCGACGGCAGCCCGAGGCCAAAACAAGCGTTTACTCATGAAAATCCGTAATGAGCCCCGTTCACACATCATATTTTGCATGTTTGACCTTAAATCCTCCAAAAATCAGCTGCAAAGGTACTCTTTCAGGTTCATGTTTGACTTTTCACACTTGAGAAAAACAGCAAGATCGATGTATCAAATGAATGTTCCACTACAGATAGGGGTGTGTTTCGAATGTGCACTAACACAAAATATTGAAAGCCATGTTTTCTGTTTTTATTATTCAACCATATTCCGAAAAATATTTTTTTTATTAATAGTCAAGTACTATTGGGCTTCAATATTTAGTTTGAGGCAATAATAGCCGTAGCAGTCACGCTCCTGTAACACACTGCTACCCTTTCTACTGCCTACCCACCCCCCCAAATTTAGCAGAAATCGATTACTGCGGGGCATTAACTTTGTTTTATGGACCGCTCTCAACCACTCACCAACCGGAAATCTCCTAATGTATGTGTGAACAAGCATGATGTAATTTCATCATTACTAGTTTTGGTGTCAGGAAAATTCATGCACTGGAATATGTATACAACATTTGCTGACCATGTCGACCTTTAAAAATCCAAGATTGGTTGCTAGGTAGCCATCTTTAAAATTTAAAACTGTAAAGTATTTGACTCCACAGTTCCCTAAAATGACAGATAGATATAACTTTTTTTTGGTCTAATTTTTGGCATGTAAATCCTATTTTTAACTGAAGCACCCATCAAAAATAACGGTGAAATGGTCATGGTTCCTGTATGTACGAGATGATCCTAGATTAAAATGACTACTATTTAATTGTATATATAAGCACATTTGAATGTACACCACGACCTTCTGGCCCGGTTTGAGTATAATTTCCGGGGCCACTTAACATTTTTTTCAGGTATGGATGTGCCGCTGCGGTCCTGAGTTTCGAACATTAGGGGCCTTGGAAAATGATTTGGTCTGCAAACTAGGGTTTTTGGAATTGAGATTTTTGAAATATTTGTAGGTGTAGCTTCTGGGGCAAACATTTCAATACGGGACCTGTATAACTGAATTGTGCTTCAACGGGGGTTATGACTGCTGAAGAGATCAAAATGGTGTCTTAAAGGGACCATGCACATTTTCCAAACGAAATCCAATTCCTTAAAGAGCCAATGGATAGATTTTGACTGCATTAAGCACTAAAAGCAGTTTTACCCAAGTGGAATATTAAAATAGCCACCTAGAAGGGACTAGTTCAAGTCATGTCAGTTGGTCATTCCATGCCCTTTTTATTTTCAGTCAAAAGGTTTTTTTGTTTTAAGGTAATGGTAACATAAATAAGGTGGCAAGTGGACCAGTCTGAATGGTGTACAGCCAATTACCACACATTTGATATGATTTTCTTACTTCAGTTGTACAACCTAAGCCAAGTGGAATACAATCACTCGGAGTCATTTATTAATAAGATTACTAATATTCACCACAATTACAATCAATTTCTCATGTGATGTAATACATTAAACACACAGAAACATGCAACCACCTCAATTTTGACAAAAAAGAGGGCGCCCTATATATGCAGAATGGGCCAGTGTGGGGTGGGGGTCCCCTTTAAAGATTCCACAAACATCCATATTTTCTGTGATATGTAAAACTGAAAAGAGATTTACAATAAATTGTCCCACCTTTTTCTTGCTACAGAAATGACTCAAAATGAAAAACAAAAGGCGATTTGTCTATCTTATATTTCAATATAAAACAAGGCCTGTAATTCTCGTATTTGCTCCTATAAGCAGGGTGTCCAACCTGCGGCCCGCTTGTCATGCGGCCCCTCTAGATAGCTCATATGCGGCCCGCGAGGTACTTCCCAGAAAAAATAAAATGAAAATGCCCCCAAAAAAAATAAAATAATTTTCTGGAATATAAATTTAAAAAACAGATGTCCCTTTTGGATTATAGTTCAATTTTCCTCATCTGACACCGAACTTCCCTAACCTGTTGGAAATAGTCAATTTCAACAACCGAAACCCGCATTTTCTAAAAATTGTGGAAAATTAGTCCAATTTCCTTCCTCAAACTGAAGCTAAAATTTTCCAAATTGGCCAAAAGACATCAATTTTAATTGGGAAAATGAACAATTGTGTGAAATTTGGCCCAAATATGCATCTCTGGTGTAGCTATGGGTTCCATTCGGCAAAAATTGGTACAGATTGGGTCCTATTACTTCAACTCCAGACTCCAGTCGGCGGTCATAACCCCCCCCCATTACTTGCATTGCTCGCGGCCCGTAGATCTGTGTATTTCAAAAGTGGCCCCTGCGTCAAAAGGTTGGACACCCCTGCAAGTTTAGCCAAAATCCAGCTCCTAAGCCTGCAGGTTTCTCAAAATTTAATTCCTAAGACCCTATAACTGGTACTTTTGGCAGACCAACTCATTTTCTAAAGCCCCCAAAGTTCATAACCAGGGCCGCATAACCCCCTGAAAAAACGTTCATTTCCCCCGTAATTAATACTCACAACAAATAATTAGCATAGCATGATCCAGTCAACATCATCATTCACCTCACTACAGAAGCAGGGTTTGACACTTTGGTAGATAGTACGGACCCTCTAAATACTCTAGGTAGTTAGCACTCTCCAATTGTGGGTCACTTTTTTAAGTAGGGGCCAATCTAAAAGTAACACGGGGTCAAACTTTTTAAAATGCTCCACTCATGTTCAAATGTATGCCATGACTGGCCCGAATCCTACGGGCTAGTCAGAATGGATTCAAAACATGTATACTTTGTACCATTTGTGACCCTGGTTTTGGATTATATGGGTTAAAATGGGCTACATGGTACAAAAGGGTCAATACCAGTTGTACAGGGGTCACAATCAGAAGTTGCTCCCCATTTTTGGTTAAAAAAAATGAAAGGAGTTTTTTTCATCTAGCTTAATGTTCAAACATAAAGGAATATTTTGTGTATTTGAAATGCATAGTTGTCAAGAATGCGACAAAATATGTTATAGGGTAACATAATCCAATTGGTGTTGACCTTCTTTGACCCTTCGGTATTAACATTAACATAACAAACTATACTTTTTGGAGTCCTCATTCCTTCTCCAGCATAAAAAACAATATGCAAAAATATTTAAAATATAATCAGATTAACTTTTAATATGACCCTGTAAATGAGATTGACCTTTTGTTTACCATTTTAGTCATTTTCACACAGCTCCATTATATGGTCGTGGGTGGTACAAACTATACATTTTTGAATCCTTTGACTAGAATGGACAACATGGGCATACAGTTCACAACTTTATTGGAGCATTTTAAAATTTTGACCCATGTGTATACCTTAAATTGGCCCCTATTGAAAAGTTATAGCACAATTTGAGAGCACTAACTCCTAGCATTGCGTATAAGGGTCCATACTAACTAACCAGTGTTAAACTCTTTTCCTGTAGTGGGGGTAAACGACTCCCTTAAATAAGCCCCTATGATATCCTGCTTCTGTCATAAGGAGTAGTTTGCATTTCAAGTCTTATTACACAGTAGAGTCTTTTCATCTAACATCACCTGCCAAAATTAGAAAAATGATTACCTATCTGTCAATTTTAGGGCATTGGTGTCAATACTTTTTGTTTTAAATTTTTCAAGATGGCTGCCTAACCACATCTTGGCATTTTTCAAAATTCAACGTGGTAAGCAAATGTTGGTATACACTATTATTCATTGAACTTTTTTCCTGACAAAAACGAGTAATGAAATACATCAATGCTGTGTTCCTTTAGTGTCCTGTGTTGCCAGAGAAAATCTGGCAGTATCTCATTTTCAAGATGGCATCTAGTCGCCATCTGATTTGAGAGCCAGACAGTATCAAAATGCTACAATTACAATTCTATTGTGCTTTCTCATTTCAAAATTAGTAGCCACACAACTTATTTGTCAGTCTACATAAACTGAGTCAAGATATTTATATTTCCAAGTTTGATGTCGGCAGCCTCTTGGATTTAGAGGTCCAATGCCATTTATCTGTAATAAACATCACTCCAACTGCTCTGTTGTGCTAGAATTAGTGGGAAATGAATTTCATTCATCATTGTAGTTCATCTGTTTCAAGAGATATCACGTTTTTTATGTATTTTAAAATGGCTGCGGCATCCTTTTGAAAAACGCTCTGTAAAAAAGTTAGCCGTCAGTTCTGGGAGGTGGTATAGGAGCTATTTTTTGTAAAATTGGACCATCTGCCAAACCTCAAGAAAAAAAGTAGCCTAAAAATGGTCACGGATCTCATGTAAATGACTCTACGTAATAACTCTATTTATTTAATCAAGAAATAACATCAATCAACCCAAATCATAATCGGTCTATTAACCTTAAGGCTTGCAATTTTAAAAAAAATCATGTTTTGTGTATGGTGGAACTGTTCTGCAGACAATATGTAAGTATACCAATATGCAAAGCGGAAATCCCATTTTTATTGCAAAAATAAAAAAATGCATGATTTTCAATAATAATGGAATCTTCCAGTAGTCTATGAACGTCTCATGATACAGGGAATTTGGCTTCATACTCTGTAAGAAATTACTGGCCTCAGAAAAACATCCTTAGTCCACACTCTACTCTATAACCATTCTCATCATACTAATTCTTCATTTTCTTCTTCACTGTCAGAGTCGGGTGCTACATTGAACTTCTAGGTTGATTTCACCAGCCTATATGAGCAGGAGGAATTGAAAAATAAAAAGTGTGAGTTGGTTGAACAAAATGGATTAATATTAATGGAGTTTTTCACATTACACAACATCATTAGAGCTCACTATATGATTCAAATTAACATGGAGATGAAATAAATATTACATATACATTACTGCCATGCATGGTTGGGCAGTAAAATTTCAGGTGTGTTTGTCCTCGATTGTATCAGTTGTGTTTTGTGTAAAAATCATGTCCATGTACATGTCCTTGGTACCAAGTGGTAGGGGTGGGTGTGGGGTGTGTCCTGTGGTTAAAAAAAAAAAAAAACAAAAAAAAATTTAAGTTTTGCTACTTTGCTAAGTCAACTCAATTTGGTGATATGAAAATGATCCTTGAGTTAGATGGTTTACTGGTCATGACATTTGTCAGGGACAGATATTATTCAGCACGTACTCGTAATTCTAAGTTATGTTTGCTCTTAATGGTAACTGGTGTTTTAAAAGGCTCAATATGCATAACCTACACAAATTATTTTTGTAAAAAATCGCAGGGAAACACGGAAAGGGAAGCAGGTGAGGGATGTGGAAACGTGATGAGACTGACTTGTAACACCAAAAACATGTCACACTTTTTACAGGTGTTTACAAACTTATCTCAAGAGTGGTCTGTTGACTTACTAATGGTTTGGTAGACATGTTATATACAGATAATTTTTCAGCTCCTAATGAAATCTTGTGTATATTTTTCTACTATCATTCCAGTAATTTGTCACAATTTATATAGCAAAAGAGGATGAGAACAAACGATGCAGAGGTCTCTATCAGAGCCCCGGGGTTAATGACCTTGCCCATGCTGTGCAATAAAGATACTGACCAAATTGAACTAGATAATTTCCTTATATCCCTCCTGTTTTCACTTCATTGATTTCTGAATTAACAAACCACAAAGGCCTTGCATCTGAAATTAGTGAGGGAGGTGCAATCCCTATCTTTTTAAGGTAATGCAAATACACTTACTTTTCTTTCTCTAGTTCATTTGTGGAAGCACATGCATGTAAAACAATTCATATAGTTTTATTCATTTTAAATTTAATATCATGTTTAATTTCTGGTGACTGTTTGGAATTTCTTTACAGAAATGTAAGCTTCTTTTTTCAGTATTTTTTAAGTCAAAATCAAGTCGTTTTGTTGTTTAATTTCATTTATGCCAGTTTCTAATATGCCTATTGGGGAGGTATTCCATATAAGTGATGGTAAATTTCAAGCAAAAGTATTAAAACAAATGCATGAATTTCACTAAACCCCTCAAAAAAAAGTGACCTTTGACCTCAACATGCACAGCATACCCTTCACAACTGCCTTCTGCTATTTTTTGTATGAACGTGATTGATGTGTTTCACATAAAATTTAGGGAGAGAGGAGGGCCAATTTTTAAATCAGTAAGCCACCCAGAAGCACACAATATCTGAAATATTGCAGGAGTACTTCCAAAGTAAGGATCAGGAATTGGATCTGCATTCACTTAATTGTTGCAGTAAAAATGCCTGGAAGACAAGTGTTCTGAAATTTTCCTGTTTTTTATCCTTAGGTGTAGGGTAATTACTCTTCATCAAACCTTTAAAGCAAAAATCTGTTTCGATTGAGCAAATCTCTGATAGTGCTTACAAGTAACCAAAACTTTCATCATCATCATTAGCTATGTCCGTCCACTGTTGGACGAAGCCTCAACAAGTTTCTTTGCTGGCTTTTCGCCTTCCCCCTTCCACGCGGCCTAGTGCAGGTTGGAAGGGATCCTGGTACTTTTTTTTCTATCATAAAATTACAAAGTCAATTATCTTGGTTTAAAAAAAACCCTGAAAATCATGTATTATGAATATAAATGTAAATCAAACCACATACATTTAACAGAATGATATTGTTCATCTGCTGTTCCAACCTGTAATATTATTGTTTCTTTAAAGCATATACTCTCATTATTCTTACACACTTTCAGCATATTAATAACGTAATGATATCAGGTTTTTACTTTATTGCATCTAGAATTATAAATATGATATTTAGGGCATGAAGGAACTTGCGATTTGAAACAAAATACCCAACAAAACATCCTTCATAGTACGATATGAGTTATTATTTAAAATTCTCGCTTGAAAAGCTTGCCCAAAGACGGGGTAACTGACAATTCCCAAAAGAGGTGCACAAGGGCTTCAACTTCCCTGTGTGAGCAAAAGTACAAGAAGATGCAATATCCCATTGGTAGACCAATTTATTCAGGTAGAAATCTATCAAAAGCTTAAATTGGAAAATTGCAATCTGGTGGATAAGGATTACTTGAACGGTATAGAAATATTTCAACCCAATGAGATTTATATCATTGAATAACAGTACCCACCAAACTTAAGTGCAGAAATTGGAGTTTTGATGATCACATTTTTACACAGATACTGTGTATCAGCCTACAACTTTATTAGTCTTCCTATGTTAGAGAAGCAACTCGATATTGGGATTATCACATAACACCGATCCTCATCCACCGCCTGAACACTTCTTTTCCAACATAATCGAATTGCATGATAATAAAATTTCCATAAATTGGTTTAAACTGGTACTTTTTCTATAAAAAGCAGCCGTATGACATACTCGTCCATCTTCCAACAGGATATCATTAAAATATTTTATAACACTGTTGTACCAGTACATTAAAGAGTGGTCTTTATTAATTCTCATAGCAGAATTATTTCCATGGTATTTGGTGACGGAAGTTTGAATATTCGGAATCATACACCACATAAGCCTAAGCATTTACAACCTCCTTAATAAAGCAATTACCTATAGAGTTAATACTGATCTCATTGGTTTAATATTTACAAGACCAGATTAAGATCACCACCGAGATGTTTAAGATAAGATTTGTAAAAGCACTCCCTTTGCCATTTCTTGTTTACTCATCTAAAAGACGCTTCACCCAAGCAATCTTAAGACCATTAACCATTGATGAAAATGGAACAATCCCTAAGACCTCCAACAAATAATCACCCCATAATGGTCTTCCTACTAATCTTGTCAGGTTTACCTGACCATATAAAATTGTAATCACGCTATAAATTGATAAAAATCATCATGGAGGCTTTGGTAAAACGGAAAAAAGAAAAATAAGCTGAGAAAGGCCTAAACTTTTAACAATGGTGCTTACCCATAGGTGTAAGGTCTCTCAAAGACCAAACAAATCCTCAAGATATTCTTGAGTTTTCGCAGCTTTGGTATAAATTGAGCTCATACTTTATTCAATCTTGCTGCAAACACGTACCCAAAAGCTTGATCGTGCCACAGAAATTTTAAACCTGAGGCGTACCATCTGAGATCATCCTTGTAACAACCTAAAGCCAAAAGCTCACCTTTACTTAGATTTATTGTAAGCCCCGAGTAACTTTAAAGATTAAGAACTTATTGCAATACACAGAGAATTTCACATCATGTGCTCGCATAAGTACTAATAAAGCTTCATCATTTTCAATGTTAATGCCTTTAATGTATCGTCAACCTTTAATAGCAAACTTAAGATCCGCCCCACAAAGGATATATAAAAGTGGACTCAGGGGGCATCCCTGCCGAACTCCGCTACCAATTAAAAAAACAAGCAGCATGACCATTATTCATAACACAGGATGAATATCGTGTAAAAATTTTCACCCATATTAATAAATCATGCACAAAATTGAAATAAAGAGGGTTTTTGAAGATAAATGCCACTCAGCTTGTCAAACGCTTTTCGAAACATCACCAAAAACATAAAACCCGGAAGATTATTGGTATTTAGATAATCAATCAGCACCTGGGCTAACAATATTCCTCCCCATGTATCTACCGGGTAAAAAACCTGTCTGATCACTATGAATGATATCAGGGAGAACATTTTTCGATGGTTAGCGATACTTTGTAAGATAACTTTTGTAAGAATTTTATAGTCGGTGTTGAGTAACGAAATAGGTCTCCAATTATCTAAACGGGTGGGGTCTTTATCTTTCTTGGGGATGAGATTAATGATTCCCTCTACGTTTGATCAGAGATACTTTACCCTGATGACATGAGTAGTTAAAACTATCACCGACGATACTAGGCAATATCAACAAAAAAAACATTGTAAAAATCTGTTGGCAAGACCATCTGTAACCTGGGGTCCTTATTATTGGGCATATTTTTAAAGTGTTAAGGCATTCCCGCAAGGTTATCAAACCTTCACACTTAAGGTCCATGCTATTATTCGTAAGCGTTGGAACATTGGTATTAACAACATATCTTCAATATTACAATCATATGGGTTGCATGAGGAATATAGATTTATTGATAATACATCTGTCTTCTTTTAAAATATCACTCCCTTGGTAAGGAACATCACCATTATCAGTATAAAGCTTTGTAATAACATTTTGTTTATAATTACACTTCTCCAGATTAATAAAGAATTTGGGACTTTTTTCCCCATGCTCCACCAGTTTTTGCCCGAGACCTAAATAATATGACCATCAGTTTTGATTTTATACCAATGTGTTAAGCTCAGATACATTCTGAAATTGGTTTCAGCACATCCTCAGTTGGATCTACAGAATACATTGATCATATAATTTAACACTATCAACACTATATTCCTCCGGACCCTTGCCTTTTCCTAGCAGCCTTAGCTGTAATCAATGTAATTGACCGATCTGACATTTAAAAAATCCCACAGGAGGTCAGGATTCATAGTGTTGCTACATGAGGATTTCACATCTTGAATACACTCTTGAACCAGATTTAACATATTCAAATTTCGTGTAAAATGAGAACAATTGACTGTCCAGAAACCACAGCCTCTTTTCTCACCAGTTTGACGCAATACGATATAATTGAGGAGTGATCGATTTAAAAACCGTGTGCAATGTTACATGAACTAATTTTGGCCAAAAAGAGAATACCGAAAGAAATCAAGGCGACATTGAATCGGGTACTATCATTAACGCCACATCAACCGCGAAAATTAGGATTCCTACGTCTCCAATGTCAATAAGTTATACCCTCATAATGCCCTTAATTTCTTTCACGGCATGATAATTAGTTTTAGGACGACCACCTTTTTTGTCAAGTGCACATTAAGCAACACAGTTAAAATCTCCACCCCAATCATAAAACACAAATCAAAGTCATTTATTTTACCGCAAGTATCTTTGAAAAAATCTGGGTTAGATCATAATTATGCCCATAAACATTAACAAGATTAATTTTTTCCCCATTTAAACAAAACATCTCAAATTATAACCCGGCCACGGTCACGGTACTTAGAGTACTGTGTGCAGGCAACAATACCCCGGATGGTCCCCTACTCTTTTCGATAAGGTGTGCAACTTTTAAACGTGCTCAGAATCACTCCTCTGATACCGCGACCAACAGCTTCACATGACTCCAAACCATGAGGCACAGGACATCCATTGCAAACACCTGCACATTTCACAATCTTGGGAGCGAGGACAAATTCCATAATCACATGTTGGGCGATTATGCCAATTTCCAACCTTATGGAACTTTTTAGAGGCATGACCAAACACAACTGACTCTCGCAAGGCCTTTCGACCCCAGACCGCTGATGAGGCTCCCCGGACAACGCCATTGTATACACCCTGCATTTTATACCAATGGGTGGGAGCGAGGAGAAATTCCATAATCACACTGTTGTGCGATTATGCAATTTCCACCTTTATAGGAACTGTTTTAGTCATGACCAAGAAACCTGACCTCTCAAGGCTCGAACCAGAGCCTATGAGGCGCCGGACACCCATTGTATACAACCTGAACATTTACGCAATGGGAATGGAGGAAGGAGAAAATTCCATAATCACACTGTTGCGCTAAATTATGCAAATTCCAACCTTTAAGGAACTTTTTAAGTATGACCAAAAAACTGACTCTCGCGGGGCTAAACCAGGCGTTCGATCTATCTTATACTCTGGCCGACAGTTCAGTGCATTAGCCCGCTTGGCACCCGCCCTGCAACGGTTATGGGAAACAAATGGGCTGACCAAAATGGAATGACCTCACATGTGTACCTTTATGTTATTTGCAATAATAACATACAACGATGTACAATCTATGCTTGCCCTGGAAGTTAATGTCATTTTAAAGTGTCAATTTGTACACACATTACGAAGAATTGCGTTCTACAAAGATTTTTCTGATTAAAACCGGACAGCCAAAATAAGACTACAGTATGTGTGCCCACCCTAATACCCCTAGCCAAAAGGAATTGTCAGGATAAAGAGAGCCTGTTTTGCCTTTGCTGCACTCAGGGAGCAGGCATGTCATTTTCCAGAAACTGATAAATTTGTCTCCTGAGGTCAATATCATCAGCTCCAGGCAAGTACGCACCACAAGGAGCAGAAGTAATCACTTGCGTCAAAGACATGACCTCTTATGATGGTAACTTACCTCTTGCAGGTAATGCTTTCTTAAATGTTGAGTTCAGGAAAAACAGGGGTTTCAGCAAAAAAAATTGTGTAAATGTAGAGGTATTTTACCTATATGAGGTAATCATGCATGTAAGTGTTTCGCGCCTCCTATGATTTTTGTCCCTCATATAATTTTACCCTGGCGCTGCCCCGTCTCTCCTAACTATACTATAGCGTTTGAACATTCCAATAAGTTTATCAGGGAATTCACAAAAAATGCAGTGATTTTTTTTCTCTTCACGTTTTGTGGTGAGATTCAATGTCTTCAAGGAAATCAAATTTAAATGTACTCCTTGCAAAATGAAATCCCCTATTTAGATACAAAGGGTAAAACGAACTAATCACTAAACTGTGGATAAAGCTTAGCTACGGGCTTCAACTAATTTTTCGGCAAAATAGACTACATCCTGACAATAACCTTTGTACTTTGGAACAAGAAAGGGCTAGCTTGTGTACACAGTAAAATAGTGCCCATCTCTCTTTCAAAGTGGTTGGCTAGACTCCACAATGTAATGTTGCTGTAGGCGGATCTCTACACCTCATCTACATTTGATACTTGTTGCCTTACTCTTAAGAGCTATCAGGTTGGTCTTATGCAACAGGAGGGCATTAACTTGTGGAAAATGAGCTCTTTCCACTAGACCACAAAATGCCCACTTACATAAAGACTGAAAACAATGTACAATGGATGGCAAGAATACAGGTCTCATGTTAACTGCATATATGAGTTTGCAATGAAGGACGGAATGACTATTTTGGAAAAGGAGTATTACTTAATATTCCCTGTTTTGGAGCATTAATTTTAAGCATTTACACACAATCAGTACATGACACAGGGAGATCACCGGCCAGCTTGTTTTTCCATGGCTCACAAGACACAACATGTTTTTTTTTTTTAATCAAGTCTTGTTTTAAAAAAAACGAAAAAAATATTTTATTTTTGTTAAAGGGTATTCTGATAAGAGTATGCTTTTGCCAATGTATTTTTTGTTAAAAAAAATTGACAAAACTATTTTGAATTCACAATAGATGGATATAATGCTAAATTTGACCAGAGCAAAAAAAACCTGCAATAGCATTTGCTAATTACCAATTATACAACATGATACAATAACATGGCTGGCAAAATGAAGCCTATAGGATTGGCAGTCAGTGTGAACAAATCTAATTAGCTTCAATTCCTCAGCAGGACTTAATTCCATTAAATCAAGCAACTCAGGTCCTCTTGACAGGTTCATTGTACAACATCACTTTCCTATAACCAGTTAACATCAATGCGACAATCACATCAGCCCTGGTATGTCAAGAAAACATGCTGTGTATTTTTAATGGGCACGATTACATTAACCCTTTACACATGACCGATCATGTATTGTTGCTCTACAATGTACATGATACAAAAGTAGGTGTGAAGGGTTAAAAATGTAATTAAACCATTTTTGTAGTACAGGTCCTATATATCATTATTGTGAGTGCACAAGGTCGAAAGTGCAATAGCTGCCATTTGTCAGAATTTCCATCAAAAACATACTATTATGCCTAGTCTTTGTTCAGTGGCTCTTAAAATGGTTCTTCAGGCGACTGTATTTGAAGAACCATTTCAAGAGCCACTGACTCAGGAAGAGATATAAAGGTTATCCCTAATTACATCGCAGCACACAGATGTATCACATGGCAGCACAAAGATGTATCACATGGCAGCACACAGATGTATCACATGCAGCTATTACACTTGCAACCTTGTTGCACTCACATGACGATGGATTGAAGACATTTTCTTTTCCGTTTGCAGTAACTGCGATATTAGCCTAGATTATCTATCTACAGACCAATTATCCTATAGTCTCATTAGCCGGTAATGCATGCATTACATGGAAGCGCAAATCAAAGCAAAAACAAAAACACCTATACCCAATTATGGCACTAAATTTTTTGACCAAAAAAAAATATACCACATTCTTACAATATATCTGATTTGCTCATAATTCAATACTTCTAAGTGACCAATCCAATAGTGCTTACATGACGATAGACAGGCAGGTAGTGAGTGCCCAGGATTTAACTGTCCATAGCATCCTAAGCTAAAGCTCAAAAAGATGCCAATTTTAGACTGGAATTTACATGCTTTTTTTTTCTATAGCTGATCAAAAATAGCAGATGGTCAAACAGGTGGTGTTCTCTACAATGGATGGACATTGAATGTGCTGTATTTGTTATAGCGTACTGTGTAACGACTACAAAATAATGAGATGAGATGCTGTGGTTTTCAAATGCCACCGACACCACATATTTAGAAAAGGAGATAAGCGCATTTTCCGTGAAGGCGGGAATAAAACAGTTGAATTATTAGGATCATTTAAACCTTGGTACTAGTCCGCTAAACAGTCTGTGAGACATTTTCTATAGCATAAAAGCAACACTGAAAAGAATTCATTTGTAAGCTTTCTTTGTGAATCTGCCACTTGGAAAAAGTTGAAATGAGTTCTTTGACAAATATGCGTAAAGGGTCAAATGGGACTGTCAATATGTTCTATCCATTGTTTCATTAGAAGTTTCAATCAATGTGTGGAAAGAGTAACAATCCTTAGGGCAGGGTTAACATTTTTACCACGCACAGACAAATATCATCTTTTTTCCTTCCCTCTTTTTCTCTGGGGTAAACACCCATTTTCTTCAACACCACAATACTGTCGCTCTGGTCACCTAGAAGTATGAAGTAATTAATATATCCTAAACAAGCCCTCCCTGCAATTATTTTACTTTCTTGAACATAACTGGTCCTTTGGTAGCCTGTAAGAAAAATACCCTGCACTGTCTTCATTCTTTCAAATACTTGACCGCAACTTTACTGCAACCAATTGGCCGATCTTGTAGGCTATTTTTGGGGCATTTAGACAGGCGGATACTGTATACCTCACGCTACTATCTACTCTGTTTTATCTCCAGACGGATGGAAGAGAGTAGCTAAGTTCACCAGATGTCCACCACACAGTGTAATTGCCAATTTCATAACCGAGGTCCAGTCAAGGTTTTTCTGAGGGCCTGCTAATGTATCCTGAACCAGTTACCCCCACCTTTCCCAGAGCTGGTTTGTCGGCTGCTAAACCGTGACCCCCCCAAGGCTGCCATTCAAACACATTGAAGTCAGGAGGCATCCGATTATCTTTTTGCTGCAATAAATCCTCACTCAGCAGAATTGCTGTGATGTGAGGTGAATTCCCCCACCCTCGTTAGCGGGACAAAACCTGATGTAAACACTGGCTGGTATTCTCAACGGGAGTCTAATTTTAGACTCAGGTTTAAACCAGGGTTAGGGTTCGGAGTTGTGTTGAGATCAGTGATGCTGTTTGGAAGTGAGACATGGTGCCTGAGTGAAAATGAGATGGGGATTTGAGATGGGCAGAGAGAGCAATGGTGAGTATGTGAGAGAGTGTGGTGTGAAATTGATGGCTAGGAAGAAGACTGAGGATTGATGCAGATGTGGGGTTGGGAAGAGGCGGTATGACGACTGGCGGAAGGCGCGGAATGGTTGTAAGATTGGTATGGGGCACGTGCTGAAGGAAGGATAGGAGCATGTTTAAGAAGGGCTTTTGACTTTGAGTTCGCGGTGGGTGGTTTGAGGAAGAGGGCCGACCAAAGAGGAATGGAGGAAGGAAGCAAGTGGAGGAGGAGAGTAGGAGGGTTGGGTTGCCAGGATGGGGGAAGGGAGCATTGAATCGGGCGATTAGTGGAGATGGGAGTAGGGGCGAATGATGCTTACGTGTGAGGTGAATCCGACCACCTCCGTTTGAAAGGACAAAACCGGATTTTAAAACTTTTGGTTTTTTTTTTTTTTTTTTAAAGTACTTTTTTTTTTCGTTAAACCTACTCTGAAGGCCTGGGCATAACAGGCTGAGAAAAATTCCTCATGGATGGGCTGGAAAAGCCCAACCATGAGTAATTTTCTCAGCGTTCAATTTTACATTTGGGCCATTCCACGTCAAACATTCGAGATGTGCACCGCAGCACGTATTGGATTGTTGTTTTTTAATGTGGGGTAGACATTAATGAAATATTGAAAATCCTGAATTTTGAGATCATAGTATTTGCGTGTTCCAGGATATGAGTACTGGAAGTTGGGGAGGGGTCACCATCAAAAAGTGCCGGCCGATGTGAAAGACTATGTGAGAGGGTCACAGATTAGTAAGGGAGCCCTCCACCATTTTGAAACTCACTATCTAACAGTAATATTTGGTTGTAGAATTCAAATCTGGCCACTATGAAGTAACTAGGGTGTTTAACTTTTAGAGTTAATGAGATCTAAATATGTGCCTTTCTTGCGCATTCTGGGCCAAGTCTGGTGGTCATAACTCCAAAAAGTAAGAACATTTTTTTTATTGTACATCTTTGTCAATAGATGTACTACATAGTTAGAATTAAACAATCAATTATGGAATCATTAGAAAAGTAAGAAGTGGGTACAGCATATTGAAAATGGTAATTGTACTTTTTTGAAACATTTTGACCCCTGAAAACCATGTTGACATAATAACCCCCCCACTACTTCACATATGTTGAAGATGTATCATTAACACTTTCCTTGAAAGAACTAGATTGGTGTTTTATTTTTCCACAACAAAAAAAATTACAACTGCAAAGTTTACCACACAAAGGTATCCGTGACCCAGAGGTCATTGTACATGCACAGTGTTATATCACCATATACATTTATGGGGATATCAGCAAAAGTGTCTGGTGCTCCGAAAACAAGAAGACCATCAAGACACCAAGCTGTTCTTTCAGATAGTTCGTGCTGATGTCTCTTCAAACAATATCGAAGTAGAGGGGTGATGTCGTTTTATGCCACATTGGGGCCAATATATGTCAAATGCCACAATGGGATTTTTTCATAAGTGGGAACTCACTAATATAAAACCTAATGTGCTTAATATTGTATGATAGAGAAGTACTGGATGGACTCAAGATAAACAAAAAAATGGACATCAAAAATAGTCTATGGAGTTTGACCCCCAAAATTGGTCCCAGATGAAAAGATTAGCATTTTTATACCGAGATAACTTAGAAGAGAATGGAGTATCACATTTGATGCCAGATTTGAATTCTACACCCAAACACATCCCCAGATAGTGATTTTCAAAGTTGGGGAGGGTTTCAATACAAATTTAATGGGGGGGGGGCCATCTCAAAATTGTCTTTTGCACGCACAGCATGTTTGATGGTGACCCTCGTAAATTTCTGAATGCTCCTGAGGGAAAACGAACGGTGGTATGAAGCTCAAAATTTCAGGAGTTTTCATTTCTCATCAAGATCTATCATCACACCAAAAAAGACAAAATCCATGAATGTGCCAGTGCACATCTCGGGTTGATGACATGGCATAGCCCACTTCTTAGTATGGGAAGGAAAAGGAAAAAAAGGTCCACTCACAAAGGATTAAACCTGGTTTAAACCTAGGGCTAAAGTTAGACGCCCTCTGAAAAACCAGCCTTGGTTTTTAACGACTACTACTATACTACTAACCTACCTGTTGTGATAATATATACAGCCTCGGCATTGCTTGATTCCGTAAGTCAAACTCCATTGACAGAGTGAGTATTGCTTCACCTACAACAGGCCCCCACCACACCGTCCAAGACGGGTTGTCCCTCATGGATCTCTGATATTAGGATAGGTACCCCATGCTCCTTGCTCCCTGATGAAGATACAGGAAAAATTAATTGAAAGGCAAGCATTACCACAGTATCAATTGAAAAAATTGCAATAAAGTTAACACCTTTATGTACCACAAAGGCAAGCATTTAAATATGCCAATTGTTTTGATCGAGATATCGATCACTGAGCACAGAAGTGTTAAAATAAAATGCCTTTTTTTAGGAAAATATTTAAAGAGACAGGAGATTTCCCCCCCCCCCCCCAGAAAGAAGCACACCCAATTTTCTTTGCACCCATTTTTTACATATTTGGAATGATGCTTACCAATGTATTAGAATCACACCTGAAGGGAATAGCTGAATACGCCGTCTGTATGTAATAAGATGATGATTTAGTAGTTTCTTGTCGTGACAACAGAAAGTCAAAGCTGGTTTTATATGGGAAACGATTACGATAGCAGCAGTTCAAAACAAAGGTTGCGGTTTTCTTTGCACATGTTTGTCTAATAAACTTCGAAACGTTCTCCGGTAGGTGTTCTACAGCAGATCAAGTGTGAAATTTGAGAGAAATGTACCTAAGAAAAATCTCCTCCGTCACTTTAAATAATGAAGGGACATGATGCAATGAAATACGATACAATATACATCTCCTATATTATGGTTTTCATTTCAATTTTCCTGCTTAAGGGATTTGATAGGTTGGTTTGGAAGAGTTTGCTGGATCCGCAATTAAGCGAACAAAGAAGGCACTATATAAACATAATTATAAAGCACTTTTCTACTGGAGTCAGGACTTCAGGTTCTCCTGATCCCTGTTTTTTGGCATTATGGATCCTTGTATGAAATATTAAATTTGTTAAAGTTTTTTTTTTTAAACATACCATTCATTCACACAGTAATCCTGATACAAAATCAGAATAGAATAACAATAATGAATTTTAATACCACACACATCGAGGTTTGTAAGTTACTGACTTCATTAAACCCTAAACGCGGAGCCGAGATGCAAGAGAGCCACAAAAATGTGTACCGGGCGGAAATGTTTCTCGTTGCATCTCGGCGTCAACACTATTTTTTGTCGCGCAAATGACTCTCATTGGCCTCATTGCATCTGGGCCGTCGTAACCGGGAAATGACGCGATGTTCCTCGTGCATTTGGCGTCTTGACGGAAAATGACCGATGTTTCCTGGTTCATCTGGGCCGGCTTCCGGAAACTGACGCATGTTTCCTCTTGCACCTGGGACGTCATACCCGAGACATGATGCGAATGCTGTTCACTTTCACACTTCACTGCATTTCGGACGGTTTGCCGCAGAAGGCGCAATGCTTATCATCAGGCGGGTGACACCTTGTACAAATGCCCATAGACAATTTCGATGGTGATAGCGCACCATTGTTCGATAAAGCTATTTTTTAATTATGCATAAATGCATGACGTGTAGCATAAGCGAAACGCACGACTATGATGTAGCGTAATAGCGCCTCTCACGAATGCGAATATAGCTACAAATGTCATGCAGAGTCAGTGTGAAGTACGCATCCATTATTTATTTATTTATTTATTATCCCTGTTTTGATTGCATTCGCACGATATGTCTTCGTTGATATGGGATCGTCTTCTTCCGGAAAAAGGGCAGATGGTTTTTTCGTTGCTTCTGGGCCGGCTTCCTGGGAAAAATGACGCGATTGTTTTTCGTTGCATTGGGCCGTTATTGACTTTATCGCTACTTTTCCTGTGCCGGGAAAAAACGGCCGAGATGCAATGAATAACGCCAAATTTGGCTCTCGTTGCATAGGGGCGTTAAAAATAAAAATAGATTGCCCCCTCGTTGCATTTGGGGACGTCGTCGGCAAAAACGACCCGGTCCGGGTTAGGGTAATTTTAAGAAGCCATTAACTCATGTTGATAAAAGTGGCAATGAACAGGTTTCAAGCATCCACATACTAGGTCCAGCGCGAAGTACGAAATAGCGACGCAGGCGTAGAATTGTACCGACTTTCAGTACGCGCGTAGGCAAAGCAAAGTGCCACTGGCAACTGAAAGCAGCATTGGTTATAACACGCACGTCGTCACTTCATAATTCAGACAAGACAAAAGTATAGTCTCAAAATAGTGATTAATATAGGATAAAAACACTCAAGAGATTTCTTACCTGTATTTGGCAACAGAAATGTCTAAAACGTGAAACCAAGGCACAAATTTGATTCATTAAAACATAGGCTGAATTGGATTTGCCCAATACAAAATTAGAAATTTCACCATTTTTACACCAAAGGAAATATTATCCACTTAATCATTTCAGATAGGGCTTTATTTTAAGGAAAAGCGTTAAATCAGCACAATCAGAGCTTTCAATATTATTTCAGAGGGACACCCTATATGTGACTCTCTCATTGCCAACCTTTACACACAATCAAATTTGAAAGCTTTCAAAATTTATGTTTTATAAAAAGGGTCCAACATGCAAAATGAATGATAAGAAGCACTACTACTTTGATCATGTGCGTCTCTTAGGTTTCTAAAATAGGGGCATTCAAAGATGGAATCCAAAACTGACATATATCTAGGGTTTAGGGCAAAAAGGGTCCCATCTGCAATAGCTTGCTACATGTTAGATTTGGCAGGTAATAACACTTAATAACACAACTGACAAACGGCGAGCTATTGCAGATGGGCCTTCTTGCACCACCCCAATATTCTCCCTTAAAACCAGCTCATGCAGCCCGATGGCTGTAGTTCATCACTGTAGCATATTATAAAGTCACATATAAATCGATCATTATATTACAGTTCTAAGACCACCTCACAATAATACACCATGGTGATTATCAAAAGGATGTACAAATACATATCGGAAGTAAAATATTTTGGTTCTCTGGAACTACTATTCAATACATCCAGCTGCTCAAAAATACAACGAAACAACCTATAATGCAACAACACGTACAGATGTAAAATAACTGTAAAGTCCAACTACAACCAGCACAATTTTTTGTTTGGCAGTTTTATGACTTAACTGTTAATTCTTTAACCTCCTTGTATGACGTTTCATAAATCTGAATGTTGACATTGTTTTCATTTAGTAATGTTTCTGTTTCTTTTTCCTGCATGGCATGGCACATGACACTACTGGATGGGTTGAATACACAGATTATGGGGGTTGTGTTTTCACTCACCCATTTCAAAAAAATGCCACCTAGACAAACACCACACGGGCCAACCAACGGTTAAATTTTAGAAGCAATAATACACAATTTTTTATGAGACCAAAGATCACCATCCATATTTTTTGTGATGTATGCAACGCATATCCAGTATATTTTAATTTCCACTTTTATATTCAATTGCACTCAGTTTATTACAAGCTAAATTCATAATTATTACACTTCTCCATAGACAACCAGCACTGTAGCAACAAAATTCAGGGGTATGACTTCTATAGCCAGTCAAAAAGTGGAACCCAAAATGAATTATATTTCATATAAATAATGCATTGTTGTGATTAAGTTTGCCCCACAATTAGGGTGGTGATGAGGTTCTTCATATATAACTGGCAAAACTGACTAATAATTTGGAAGTTAAATTGGGCTATGGTTGAGTCGGATATAATTATAGGTTAATACCTGTTTCATAGACGTCTGGTAAAAAAAGGGATGACTCATGCACATGCTCTGAAATTTTGATGCATCTAATCACTCCCTCGCATCAAAATTCGCACAAGTGCCTTGATTTTGTCCCTTTTTCGAGGAAAAATAAATGTGCATTTATTAACTAATTCATACACAAAAGAAAACAAAGCAATTTGCCTTAATGATAACTGTATTTTCAAAAATTCATGATCATGGAAATCAAAACAAATTCGCTGTGAAACTAAATCGGTCCTGTCGATGCACACACATTCTAAGCACTTAGCAGTACGCATAGTGGCAACTGGACATTTTTCGATAACACTCCGCGCACGCATGTTGCAGTAGTTGTTAAGGGCTTCACTGATTTGCTGCTGTATATGGGTAAATATGGCAGAGTGTACGAATCCATTTTATTGATACATTCAATGAGCTTGAATTATAGATATTCATACCAGTCAAAGTACATACACCAGACCTCATGTGCTATCACCCTACTAATTTAGAAGTTAATCGGCTGTTGGTTGAAGTGCTAAAATGGATTTATCACATTTTAAGCTACATTTCAACTAGTTATTGAAATGACTGTTATGATGTAATTGGCCAATCAGAAAAGCTGTATGAAAGGCATAATGCATTTCAATGTTCCTATACTGTACTAAACACATGTCAGTGCTTACGGATTCCACCCCCACCCCCTAACCCCCACCTACCCCCCCCCCCCCCTTTTACATATTGCACTCTCTGAGTAGATTTACCCGACTGCCACTGTCCTATAAAGTACAAGCATTTTATGGGCTAAAATGAGTGTAAAAGTCAGGGTTTTTATGTATTAAGAATCGGATTTTTGTGGGATCGCATGACCTTATTGAGGTGAAATTTCCCAATACTGCTGCATTGTGGGATTGACTCAATAAACCTCTGATTTCAATCTAAGTCCCTTCATTACCTATACTGATTACCATTCATTATCCAGCCTGCAGGTGGAGATGTACTGATGACCAACAACATGTTGCCCTGGGTACAATTTGGTCACACAATTGCAGACTTACCGTAATAGACATGCCCAAGCCTTCATCGGGTTCTTTGACTAGTAACACACTCCGTACTTCTCCTACACCTCTGTTATTTAATGCTGCTTCATGCTACGATAAATGCAAGAAAAGAATACATAAGAATTACAGATAATCTTTTGAGATTTATAAAATAAAGATAACAGTGCCTCAAGCTTCGGGTAAAACAATGTCTGTGACATAAAGGAGTATTCATACTGCAATCATCAAAAATATATATCCCAGAGTTTCACATATCTGCATGCCCTTTGTGCATCTATGAAATTGAGGTATTTTAACCTCTCTCCCTGAGAACTGTGGATTAATATGCAATTGTATTTTCTATCTGCAAAGTTGCCTTCTTCAAAATACCTATGAGGAACCTTCATGCTAAAAAAAGGTGTGTGTGTGCATGCATGCGTGCGTGTGTGCATGTGTGTGTGTGTGTGTGTATGCATACATGCATATATGCACAGCAATCCCTGTTGAAATTCCACACCACCAAAAAGATCTGGTCTGTCATCCTCTGGCTGAATTGTGTTAAAAGAAAGTGACACTTCTAAGGCATAAAAAAATTGTTTGGCGTAACCCGACCGACCCTAAAAAAACCTGCCGACTCAAAAGTTTTTATGCAAATTAGCACAAAATAAAAAAAAATTCTTCTGACCAACCCATTATTTTCATCCACAATTAAAAAAATATTTTTTTTACCAACACAAGACAAAAAAATAAAACAAGACAACAAAGCAACTACAATTCAAGTAAAATAAAAGATCTTTGCTATATCTTTGCTTTGTCATTGAAAAAAACTTTAAAAGTAGCATATTCATTTTAGAGTAAAACATGAGATCTAAAAAAAAAAAAAAAAATCCGACCCACCCTGATATTTTTTCTCTGTTATGCCAAACAAACATATTATTTTTATGCCTAAGTTAAAGGGAAAAAAACCAATTACAGTGCTTATTTGAACACCTTTACCACAGAATTTTTGGACTATAAACCCTAGATTGAGAGGAGATCACAACTCATCGTAGTCTTCGCGCTCCAGTATCTCGAAATTTCCGTTGTCACCAAGTCACTGTGTTATTCCTAATGTATGCAGAGGGTAGAGTTCTAAGAATAATGCTGCTGTTGAATGAGTCACTTCATTAGCGAAAATTAGGGTTTTAGTCAGGACACTTTTGTACATAATGAATGGCAGTGTAATTGGTAGTGTGCAACCTGAATGGGACTTTTTAACCTACTACTATGTGGCAAATGCTTGTAAAACTCATGTTATGACACCCCCTATTTCAATTGGAGATTTCACAGGAATAGGGCCAGGTCCCCAGTTTAGAAAAAAAATAGAAAAATATTGTTTGTACAATTTCCCCAGTTACACAGGTACATTAGGGGTATAGAGAGAGAATGAATGGAAAAGATAGATACTTACATGTCCAGGGGGTAAATGTGGATATGGTCTCCTGGAACCCCTTCTTCCCCGGCATGCCCTAATACTGTTTTATATTCTATTAAGGTGAATCTCAGCTTCTAATTGGTTCCATAGTTTATCATGTTCTGGGCCCCGTAAATCCCTGCCTAATAACTGGATCTGTTGTATTCTGTAGAGAGAAAAGAAATCTATATTACTAAAAAAAACAACTAACTTTGTGGTTTGTTTTGTTTGTTTGTCCGGCTATGCGTTTCGCCGTCCTTTAACATACGGGTAAGAATTTTGGTATGTGGTAAGAGCTCGACTTACGAGGTTGTGGTCACGTTGTTCAAGGGGTCATTTGGGGTCATTTGGGGTAACAGGTCATCTAGGGGTCATTATTGGTAAATTGAACGTCTTTGGACGTTAGGGATATGAGTTTTGGTGTGGTGTGGAGTTTCACCGTAGAGGTTAGTGCGTACGGTTTGAGGGGTCAGTGGGGTCAAAGGTTTCATCCAGGGGTATATCGGGTAAAATCGCCGTGCTTGAAGGTAGTGCTTGAGGTATGGATAGAGTTTTGGTATGGTGGTTCGAGTTTTGCCGGTACGAGTTAGTGGCACGTTTTGAGGGCTCATTGGAGGTCAAAGGTTCATCCAGGGGTCATTATCGGGTAACTTGGCCGTGCTTTGACTATGGGATGTGATTTTGTACGGGTGCTAGAGTTTTCGCCGTAACGAGTTTTAGGGGTCAGGGACATTTTCAAGGGTTCATTTGGGGGTCAAAGGTCTCCAGGGGTCATATTGGGATAACTTGGCCGTGCTTTGCGTATGATGTGAGTTTTGGTATGGTTGTCGAACCTTTCACCGTAATAGTTTAGTGGTCACATTTTTGGGAGGGTCATTTGGGGTCAAGGTTCATCCAGGGGTACCTTTGAGGGGTCAAAGTCATCCCGGGGTCTTATGGGTAACTAGACTCCGCCGGGCTTTGACATATGGATACGATTTTTGGTATATGGTGGTAGATTTCCCATACCGTTTTTTTTAGTGGTCAATCGTTTTTGAGGGGTCTTTTTTGGGGTCAAAGTCATCCAGGGTTCCTTAGAAGGTAAATTAGCCAAATTTTGGCATGGTGGTAGAGCCTTGACTCCGAGGTTTTTTTAGGCACGTTTTTGATGGGTCAATTTCGGGGTCAAAGGTCATCCGGGTTCATAATTGGGTAACTTGGCCATGCTTAATGACTACGTAAGTGCTCGGGGTGCTAATTAGGTTCCTAATACAGTCCCTCTGAAAAATTCCAGTATTAGACACACGGTAGTGTGTCCACCAAGTTTTAAAAATAACAATTAAAAAAACACCAAAAAACAGTAAAAAAAACATTAAAACAGCCAAATATGATACAAGCGACACCCACCGTGAGTATATCACAGAAAAACAACTTCCCTTTGTTTGACACGCATTTGACGAGAAAATAGCATAAGGTGGACAAAAAAAATATCATCAATACTCAACTTAACCGCTCGCAATACACAACCAGAGATGTATTGCACCCACAAAAGTATATGGACTTTTCATGTCAACATATGAAATAAGAAAACGGAACGATGAATTAGAAGTAATTTCAAGCGGTCACTTATAATGATTATCAGTGGAAAGTGCGAACTCTGACCAAGTGGTCTTCACAGGACCTACACCTTATTACGAAATGGGATAGTAACTAACCAACTTAATAACTAATTTCTAGTTACCTCATGTGTGGCCTTGTAGTGAGAATATTGAAGAATAATTCACTCTAATGCCAAGAAATGACGTTTAACGTGATTCTTTCGTTCAACTCACTACTGAACCATCCTTTACTATCATATCCAACAATTTGCGAGGCATGCTATAAGCTTCCTTCGTGGACGAGCGGTCTAAGCGTTGGACGTTATTGATTTTACTTTTGGATAGTCCTCTTGTTGTCGGTTCGAGTCCGACGGTAGCCCACGACTTTCAGCCATGAAAATTTACACGAGAGTAATCATTTCTTTACGTACTGTCACCTTGGCCATTGAAGTTTATGGAATGGAATAGTAATTAATCTATCGTTCAAACATTTCCAAATCTTATCTTAGATATATATGTCGCAGTTTCAATTGTCAAGATCGGCAACATCAAGAGTTTTGGGGCAGTTTGGTTTTACATTAATGGCATCTTCATAAAATAACGAATGGAATTTAAACAAATATATATCACAACCTGTTACTTAGACGGAAATGAGACGCCACTTTATCAAATAATCACTTTAGTTGATTTAAAAAAAATATTAGAATCGAAATCATAGACAAACCAGTGAAACTTTTCAAAGACAACGAGCTTACAAAATTCGAGAAAAGTAGTGAGCAGTCCGTTCAAGCAAACAATCTAACATGTGACACTTTCATGATGGCAGATATGAATTAGAAACTGAAACGAGATTAGAAATGTTTTCAATCGTTATTGAAACGATAGTAGTGGCAAATGGAAACTAAAAAAACGGACTCACAGGCCTACAGCCTTTATTACGAAATGAATATGAGGAATTAGTACATTATTTAAAATTATCATCATGATGTGCCTTTTACTGCTAACATTGAAAATAATTGACTTCATGCAAAGAAAATTATGCTTAACGGAGTCTTTTGTTTAACATTACATGATCCAACACGGTACTAGCATATACAACAAAAATCAAGTCTTTTTCTGTAAGCTTCCTCCGTGGGCGCGCGGTGTAAGCGATAGACATTATTGATTTTACTTTTGGATAGTATGTTGTTGTCAGTTCGAGTCCAGTGGTGGCCCACCCCTTTCGGCATATGCTAGTATTCAATTCTGGTTTGGGCATTCCTTTAATTTTGGTTATGTAGTCTGTACAAGGATGCTTCTGCTTCTCTGGGTTCTTTTACGCGGTTTTTTCCAGGAGTTTTTAAACCAGTTTAAAAGGTTCTGAGTGATGCTGAAATGAATCTTATAAAATTATAAGCAAAAATTAACAGGTAGTTTCCTAGATTGTAATGGCAATAGAATTGATACGGTCTCCTTGGTAAAATCCGTCTTACTGAATGCAAAGCAGTAACTCATTTCTTTCTTTTAAAACGTAAAATAACAGACAAAAGGCACTAAATACATTTCCACAATTTTAAATTCCCTTTTTAATTTAGTTCTTTGTCGTGAAAAAGCCTCAAATTGTCATAACCCTACAATCTGATATCTCACTAACTGAGGAGATAAAAATGTCGAAAAAGCCATGAACATTTTAGTATAATTCAGTATATATATAATATCAAATTTGCATAGCCCATGACTGTTTCAAGGTCTTCATATTTTATTATCAATGTTTAAAAAAAGCAACCTAGACAACCAAACAGAGTTACCTGAATTATACAAGAAAAAAAAAACCACTCGACTTAGAATACTTTAATTAATAACAGTGTTCAATCCTGAAATTTTAACTACTTATAGATTTAAATATATTCACCAGTATGATTAATAAATATATTCACTATTGTTCAATACTTCCTAAACACTTTGCTTTTTACTTAATAATTAAATAACACATCACGTTAAGGTCGACAGCGATACAACATACAACATGTAATATCACTAAAGTGTATAAACTTTCGCCTACAAGGATTTTTCTTGCAATTGACCAACTTCTACTGCACAGTATTAATGTTCACAAATAAAGGAAATCTACCAAAAACGTTGGCAACGGAGGAAAAAAAAAACCACCAATTTTGAAAAAGAGCACGAGCCATATAAGTTTAACTAAATTAAAGAGAATAGCACCAAGTATAACTCCCAAGTGCGTCTGCCCCATTGGCAAACTTGGTCCCATTTCTTCTACAATGCAGAAGAAAAATGCCCCTTTCCACTATCAACCTCCATACAGCCTATAAATATAAATTTATAGATTTCACGCAGAAGGCGCTGATGTAAATACCCGAGTTCAAACAGTTGCTCTTCTTTGTAAGGCAACCAGACCGCGAACCCTCCCTTTTCGTCTTTAGTACTCTTCATCCACCATATGATAAGGAGAGAGAGAGATAGGTCTCTGAATCATTTAAAAGACCAATCTCCAACAATAAGAAATCCAATCACGAACAAACGGAACTAAGCAATATCAACTTTAAACATATTCAAGTCAGAACAAGAGGCCTTTACACAGAATAGTACGTCCTAATCCACTCAACTGCCAATATACTAAACAGAACAGTGCAGTTGGAGGAACTATTAAATCAACAAACAATTGGGTCCTATGAATGATGTTCCTTTATGAAATATGAAGTTCTCAACAAAGGTTTCGGAAATAAGAAATGGGACAAGTTTTGCCAATGGGGCAGACACACTTGAGTATACTTGTGTGCTATCTCTAGATTTATTAACTTTATATGTCTCGTACTCTTTTTTTAAAACTTGGGTTTTTTGTTACGTGGCAACTTTTTTTGGTAGATACTTATCTAGCGGGTATACTCATCTAGCGGGGGCCCGCGCTGCGCGCGGGCCCCCCGCTAGTTACATCAATATAAATAGATAAAATTAATTCCTCTCACACTGGAAGAAAAACGAACCAACATACTAGAGTGAACAACAACATGCGACAAATTACAACACAATACGTTTTTTTTTTTTTTCAATGCAATGGCGACTGAAATGGTCCTTCCAATATATGAAATAGCCAGGAAAAAGCGCTATGTACGGGTCTACACTAATCTATTAGTTGTTCCAAAGGTTCATCATGCAAATCCAAGTTAGAGTTCATTTCATGATGTGGCACTATTCACAATGGTATGACAAAATTTGACGCTTCCAGCTCCGCTGTAATTACTATCAGGGATCCCCTAATAACAAATCACTTGTTTTGTGAGCAAATTATACATCCTTTTTGCATTACCATTTGTTGCACGTATAGTTACTAGAAGACAAGTACTAACCCAGCTGTGTCAAAAAATCTCCAAATTTGGGAAATTGAGGGGAATCTCAAAAATGTGCTGTTATTGCTTAAAGTTACAACCAACTGCTCTAATGCCCTTGAACAAAATCTAAACTGGATATTAGGTTTTTATTATGGAAATGTTTCAAACACTGTACACAATTACATTCAATCAAAAATTAGCCTCATCAATTGTTTCAAATACCAGTGGTCACTACTATTATTGCATATAACTTGTAGATGGAAAACCTCATAATGAACTGCTTTTTGAAATATATGGAATGATGATGATATCATGAAGAGTATAACAGTAACCTGAGCAAGTCAAAGATTTGTACCATAATATGTCCGTTTGCTAACAAAAGGAAATAATTACCACAGACCACCCACCCCGCTAAGTATACTCGTACAGCATCTCTAGACAAGATGAGAACACCGATTCGAAAATGTCAGAAAAGGAATTCAGTGCAAAACGAAAGCTCACATGACAAACACATTAATTGACACCATGTTGCTCTCCCTACTACATGAAACAAGACTATATGATGACACGACCTGGACATACCCACGTGACCTTTTGATCAAATGACTCATACGATCACTGATGAAAGAAATTTCAAGCATTTGAATCTTAAAGACGTACACTATCAGTGAATCACCCGAAAGAGTCCAAATATTTGAAATTTGCAGGAACAGCTTAAAAGTGAAGGGTGTCTATTCTCATAAGGTATTTTTCAAAAATGTAAAAAATCCCAAAAAGTAAAAAAAAAAAAAAAACATCAGTATTCAAAGATGTGGATCCCCTACAATTACTGTTGTACTCTGTCCGATGTGACAATATGACTAAAAACTCCGATTTTGTCCTTATTAGGCTGCTTTGGTCTTATAACTTACAGGATATGTTAGTATAGCTATATTTGTTATAACCATGTATGCAAAAATCTGATATTATTAAATGATTTTTTTTTATTTTCCTGCTGATTACACATCACTGATATGCCTTAATAAAATTAATCTCATTCCTCCTGGTGGAAATCCCCAAATTGGATGTGGTAAATATTTTATCATCAAATTAATTTTAAAATTTATGTGTGGTTTTTATTCAGTATAGGAGTGATTTTGATTAAAGATAGAACACACGATTGCAAGGCATCCATATATTGTTCTCAGTGTCGTATGAAGTGATTTCATACAGATTAGACATGCGGTAGATTGTATCCTTGATTTAGCTACAGAAATGTCTTAAAGGTCAAAAAAAAGGTGATTTGATTTTGCTTCTATTCAACATAAAAAACATATTGTCAAATATGAAATAGAAATCTTCACATTTTTGACCAAAGAAACAATTCTCATCTAATTCTCTTTCAATAGGATATTTGATGGAATCAGTTGGAAAATCAGCTGGGCTTTCAATTTTCAATGGTACATGACTGCAAAATTCTTGTTGCAACCTTTAAATATGACTCATAGTAACTAATGAGTACTTGAGCCTAGAACAGTATCCTTAATGTGCAAGTATTATGTCCAACCATTTTTTTTAAAAGATGGAGGTTAGTGTTGTTTTATATTACCCAGAGTCAAGTAATAACACACAAATGAAACTGGAACAAGTGGTCTTTGATGTTAAAGCATTATGTCCCAACCTGGTTCAAAAGGAGGTTATCAAAATTTCCTTTATAAATCCACACAGAGGGTGTTTTGAGTCAATCCCACAATGCAACAGTTATTGACCATTATGACCACATCTGGTTCAAGGGATACTATGGTTGTCTCTCTTATATACCACAGATAGAGATCACAATCAAGACTTTCCTTTCCCCCCTTTTCTCTTTCTTTCCTCCAATCACATTTGCCTGGATCGTTGTTTTCTACACCAAGAAAAAATTTTAGGTAGAGTGTAGAGGCATCTGAATCCGGGAAAGATCAAGACTTAACCAATGTTGCCTGTGGGTACATAACCAAAGATTCCTCACAAGCTGACGATTCGGTGAATCCCCATATGTTTCTAGTATGGGAGCCTTGGGAGGCAACTCTTCTTCTGTCAGTTGTTCACACAACATGTTTGAAATTTATACTTAAATATTCTCTTTAAGTTAATTTGAAATTGTGTATAATTGATGTACATCATGGTTGTTTTCACATTATATCATTAGAATTTTATCCTTATCATTTTACCAATTAATGATTGCCCTTTTTTCCTATAGAAATTGCCTAAAGGCCTCTGCATAGTGTTACATTTTTTTAATTCTTATTGGAGGTTTTTAGTTGATTTCACACTACTTTCAACCCTAATTTTTGATTTTAATAGAACACAAACTGGAATGGGGTCCTTAAATCTAATCGCCGAAAGTCAAACACAATGTAATTCCTCTGTAACAGATATTGTTTCATTGTATTTCACACTTGTGCCATTAATTTTGTGCAATTGCTCGTTGAATTTGCCATTTTTGTCCGTCATATCAAGACCGATGTATTTAAAAAAGAGCAAATTTGTCATTTTTCATTGGGTATTACATTATATTATTATTTCCTTCCTTCATTTTTGTCTCGTGTATATACCTATTTTACACAACACTACGATTCTTTAAGGTGGTTTTTGAAATGTTTTTTTTTCCTCTCAGTAGAATCTTCAAAACATGCACATTCTGCCTACATCTTGTTATCGTCCTTTGGCCTGAAAATTAAGCAAATATGTTTGTGTGTTAATAAGGGGAAATAAGCAAAAAGCATTCCGTGATGCATTCTGGTTTTAATTGATTTTATGGGCAAAGCTCCGAGAAATCTTCGTTTACAACAAATGCCAGTTTATTTTTACAGGATTTATTAGCATTTGCCACAAAAAACAATTGCTGGAAAAGTCCTTTTTTTTAATTACAGGCATTTCCCGAAGCCATTTTCAGGTACAATGCCCATGAAGTAACGGGTCAAATAGTACATAAATATGATATTTTATGACAGGGCATTGCCATACAATCACAGCATTTTTCTTCCCCTAGTTTTCTTCTCACCATTAATGCTGATTACACGGCAGGTGTGCCATAAAATAAGGGTTCTCTTTTTAACAGACACATCACACACTTCCTTATATGTTTTTTTCTTCTTAACTGATGAATAGTTTGGTAACTTATATTAGTATAAATATTTTTTTTGGTTGGTTTATAACTAAAGGTGCAACGAGAGATTCAGTCATTCCCATTTGCTTTCTGTGATATGTATTGATTTCATATAGATTAGACACTCAAAAGATCCCTACCTTTTAATTTGGTTACAGAAATAATTTAAAATGAAAACAAAGGCGATTTGTATATCTTATATTTCATATAAAGAGAAAACATAGGCTGAAATTCGTATTGCTCCTATACGCAATTGAAATTTCACAATTTTTTGTAGCCAAAGAACACTTCTCAGCTTTAATCCTTAACAGATGGGGGATATTTTTAATATAAAGCTTTAAATTAAAAAAAAAAAAAAAAAATCAGGAATTTTCAAACATTTTTGGGTGACACCTGTTATTTTGAAATCTCCCAGTTGCCGCACCTTTAAGCTTAAGTATATTTAGTAATGGCCACCTCTTTTATAAGCAACAATGGGTTGCTTGGTGGCCCTAGCACATCTCGCATTTTCTTTATTATATTTATTGGATCAGTGTTTCATTTTTGTGGATGTTACTGTATCTCACACAAAAGCTGAGAGAATGCACACAACTATTTGTGTATATCAACTTTTTACATATTATATTGTGTAGTAATTGCACATCCTGGGCAAATTGAAACATTCAAGTATCCACGTCCCCAAATCATTTCTCATCAAACTTCATAAATTTGGTTTCAGACCAAACAAAACAACACACCCCACCATACTGCCCTGAGGCCTGCCTATCCCCATTCA
>JAMKCH010054368.1:0-31642 GCA_023653785.1 Ophioderma brevispina | reverse complement strand
AGGATTAGGCCACGTAAATATTGCAGTTTGTTATGAGTGACCAAAACTCTATAATACTCAAATGATTGGATCAAGCTGTCAAATATTATTTCTGGAACAAGACGAATAAATGTAAACGTATCAGATTTTCTAATATTCCTTAGTGACGTAAAAGAACTTTGGTGAGTAATAATTACTTATTCATATCATTTTCTTATGTTGAATGCTTGAGAGTTTGTTTAAGTTTGGTGTTTGGAATTTATTCAGTGCATTTGCTTTGTAATATTTTCATAGTGAGAAAAAGGACATTTTTTAATTATGGCCTTAATCTTATCCGGTATTGTGACATCGAATTTCTATTATACGGATTGGGTAAAGTATACAACCTTTCAGAACGAATGGAATCGTCGACACGCCCCAAAAACTTTTAATGAACTGACAGGAATAAAAAAATCCTACTATAAAGGATGATGCAATTGAGAGCTGGCCAGCGCACAATAGTGTTGAAAAGAAAAAAATGTGCGCTTGGCCGGATTCGAACCGGCGACCTTTGTATTACATGCACGACGCTCTTACCAACTAAGCTATCAAGGCAGGGTTGGTAGAGAGACGATAGATATCATCTATAGGTGTTTATAGGTTCGAAGGTGTCCTTCTCTTTCATAGCGGATAGCATCAGTACGGTATATTTTACATATACGATTCATATTTGTTTTGTTTTGGAAAAAAAATCAGAAAAGGTTTTGCTTGGGGTGTTTCCGTACGGTGACCCATTTGACTCACTTTTTTCTGACACCCTTTTGAATTCAGAAACCCGTCACGGAATGTTTATTCCGTTGAGGTTTCCGAATTCATAAGTACGTCAGAAAAAAAGTGGCTCAGATGGGTCACCTAACAGAAAACACCCTTTTGCTGGCTTAATTTGCTTGCTTAATGGTGTCCATTTAGGAAACGTCTCATTGGAAAATAGTGCACCTTCAAGATTTTTCAAAGTTGGTATTTTTGCATGGTTGTAAAGCTTTGATATACATTAGTCCTCACCTTAAATGATTTTAAGCCCAAATCGCTGGCCTTATATACAGGTAAACAGAATGATTTTATAATAAAACCACTCCTGAGTGCTTTTATTCAGCAGACTATGGATCATGGTGTTAAACACAAAAAACACTCATCAGAGTTGATTTCCATGGCATCCACCAAATGCTACCTTTGTGGCTTTATTGTCAATGGCTGGTATTCTGAAAGGGAGACTAACTTTAGACCTGGGTTTAAACCAGGGTTAGTCCTACGAGAGGGGACCTTTTTTCTTACAACATACTCTAAAAGTGTGCTGTAACGGGTGAGAAAATTCCTCATGGATGGGCTGTTCCAGCCCATCCATGATGAATTTTCTCACCCATCACATTTAACTTTCACAGTATTTTGAAAGGAAAAAAGGTCCCCTCTTGTAGGACTAACCCTGGTTTAAACCAGTTAGTCTCCCTTTCAGAATACCAGCCATTGAGTATGAGTACGCGTTTGTTGATTTAACTTACGGCAAACCCAAAAGTTAGCCCATAAAGATTACTGGATGTCTTTAGCCTCTTATTAAAGTCTCATATCTGTTTTGTGGTATGTTATTTTTGTATGTTAAATATATCTGTATTCTTCCTAGGTCCTAGACTATCATTTGAGAGCAAATTGAAGAAATTTCATATTTTGTTGAAAATGTGGCAGTGCCACGTTAAATATTACCATGTTAAAATCTAAGATAAAAACATCAGGAAGGATGCAGTTTTCTGTCTGTTCTCCCATGGCAGTTTGCAGTGGGGATAGAAATATCTGCAGATGTAATATTCAATGATTACATCAATAAATTTGCAGAAACATGGACTAAAAGTTCACATCAGGGACAGCCATTCCTTTACCCCTCTGCTAGAGGAGCCGGGACCCAGTGGTAGGCCACGTCATCTACTATTGGGTAGGAACGAGAGGGAGACTTATGATCAGATTGCAAAATTCTCCAAGAGAGATGCAGAGGTAAGATCTTGAGGTTTGTTGACTACAGTTGCTGTCAGAATTCTTCAGAGGTCGGCAACGCGCGCGCTGCAATATTAGCATAAAAGAGGCGGAGACTATGGGTATCCTCATGCGCGATTAACCAATGGGGAGGTCAACCTACTCAAACAAGCCAATCAGGCATTCACTTCCGTGTTGACGCACGTCACACTCGGCGCACGGTAAATAACTCTGAACAATTCTGGCAGAGAGTATAGTATTCTCAAAGGGAGTCTAACTTTAGACCCAGGTTAGTCCTACAGGAGTGCATTTATCAAATTGCTTTGTTATATTAGCCTCCATTTTGTGATTGAAAATATTGTTTTATTTGAGAAAAGATTTCTCCGGGAAAAGTGCTTTGTTTATCTTGATAAGAGAATAGGGAATTCCCCTAGTGCAATAATATTTAGATCACACCTGTTGTTTACAACTAGATAGATTGCACAAGAGGGGAAATGGGAATTCCCCAAGATGTAAATTTAGGAACTGAGTCAACTTGTTTATGCTTTGAGATCAAAACAGATTGTAAAATTATGTAATTCCCCATGAAGTTATAAATGTGAGGTGATGCAATGCAGATGATGTAATTTATGTGAAATCCAATTGACCAGCTAGTGCAAGGTTATGTTTATGCATGATGCTGTGGTAATATCTGTTTTAAGTCTTGGGAACTTTGTGAACTCTTTATATAATATAAAGGAGAGATTGGAGAGGTTAGATTTGCCAGCAGCCACCAGTAACAAGTAGCTAGAAGTTATAGCTAGTTTTGATCTGCAATGAGTGGCAGACCTGTACAGTACCTAGTGCCAGGATTATAATAATTCCATGTGAGCGAAGTCGCTGTAATTATTTTACTGTCGTCTTTGAAGCCAAAAGTGCTGGGAATCAAAATAGGATTCCAAATTGTGGACAGATGGAAATCATGGTGATTTTCTTGGACTGATATACTGTGGAATATTAGTGTCGTCGATGGAAAACCCTGTCGTCTTGAACTGCTGGACAAATACCTTCAAGACTCAGAAGATTCCCATGGATAAATTGTTACCCTTGGATTATTGCTTGCTGTCATTTTGGAGTCTTCGCTGTGAGGACATATCATTGGACTGCAACGCTTCTTATATTTCTGGACATTATTGGACACTATTAAGTATATTATAACTAAAATCTTTAAATGTAATATATGTAACGTTGTTTTGGACATACCAAATTCTTGAACCAATCTTATTCAAATCATTAAATCTGTTTTATTATATAAAATTTAGGTCACTTGTGCACAAGGTTCATTTATTTGTGTTTGAAAGGTATTTCTGACCTTTGACATCCATGAGATGTCATAACAGCTTGTTTTGCATATGTCAATCGATTTTCATGATTATCATGTTTTGAAGAGTCCCAAGTGTTGAAAATATCGGATCCGAAACATGATAATCATAAAATCAGATGATTTACGCCCAAAATTTATTGGTCTCGCTATGAGTTTTAAAATATTGGGCATGCGTCTCGCCCAATACATTTGTAACTCATATAGCTCGACCACAAATTTGGGCTCAATCGAATCAATTTTATGTGACACTTGGGGATACATTGGTCCTTGGGTAGTGATCCACGTGTTGGTGACCTCATGTGACCTTTGTCCCCATTCACAAACTGTGACAGCAGACGACACATGCATTCGGTGAGCGCTGTATTTTTTAAGACAAAAACCTTTTTTATCATATTACCGGAGGCTTTTTTACCACTGATCAAAGGTGCTTTTTCCAATTCCCTGCCAGCTGGCTCTTTCAAGTTTCAGATAACTCAAACAAAGGACATAAAGCCAGTAGGCAGGCAGGCAGTCTCAAAACCAACCAAGTGTGACATCCAGGGTTTTCCAAATTGCATCACATATGAAATTTGGTCTTTTAAAGGTGCAACGAGAGATTTAGAGGTACCCAAATATTGTGTCATAATAGTAATTTCATAATAGATTAGACACCCAATAGATTTCTTACCATGTATTTGGGTACAGAAAGCCTTAAAACACACATCAGTGATTTGCTAAATCAGAAAATCGAAAAAATCTCAAAAATCAGATTTTGCATGTCTGTAACAAGTATAGGTATCCTAACATACCCTGCAAATGATACACCAAAAGCAATCTAATAAGGACAAAATCGGATGTTTTTAGTCATAAGTGTCCGTTCGGACTACACGTAATGAATGGAGATTTCGTATCTTTGAAAACTTCCGTTTTCTTCGTTTTCGGTCAATTCTTCAGTTGGAAAAGGTAACATAAGAGAATTTTTACAGGCTTATTCTTCACTTTTAAGCTATTCCTGCAAATTTCAAATATTTTGACTCTTTCGGATAAATCACTGATAGTGTCTTTAAAAGAGAGAAAAAAGGTGATTTGATATACTTAAATTTCAATGTAAAGCATTGGTTGAATTTCGTATTTGCTCCTATACGAAATTAGAAATTCCACATTTTTTGTACCAAAGAAACATTTTTCAGCTTAATCCTTTCAGATGGGGATATTTTTGATGGAAAGCTTTACATCAGGGCAAAAATCAATACTTTTGATTTTTTTAGGGACACCTAAGGCCTTATGTGAAATCTCTCATTACACCTTTAAGGCAAGATACTGAATTCATATCAAACAAATGAGCAAAATGTAACATTGTGTAATAACTACTCTCTAATTATTATGCATGTAGCTAAAAGAAAACAGTTTTTTTATATAAACACTGTAAGACACTGCTTAGCCACCATTTAAATCAAAGCAAATTTACTTATGAGGGGGGATCAAAAAGTAATGCCTCCATAGTCACCAAATCTTTATCAATGATCCGATGAACACCAAATTTACACAGATTATAGCCTGAGGACTCTTCTACATGGAACTAATGTTCAACATAGTCACCATGTCTTTCGATGCATTTACGCCACCGTTGAACCCAAGCATCAAATCCGGTTTGGAAATACTCTGGAGCTTGCTTCCTGGCCCGTGACTTAACAGATGACTTGACTTCATCCAAGTCTTCAAATGGGTAACCACATGGCCACAGAGACTTTCTTTCATTGGCCCAAACAGAAGTCTGAAGGTGCCAAGTCAGGAGTGTATGGTGGATGAGGTATCACAGACCACCCCATTTTGGCTATTGCCTGGGTTGTGAAAAGTGACGTGTGTGGCCTTGCATTATCGTGATGGAGCTGTATGGAATGAATGTCTTTAAGTGGTCTCTTCTTCCTGATGGCTTTCCTCAGCTTGCGAAGTGTAGTTACGTATCTTTCACTGTTGACTGTGTGACCCTCAGGCAAGAAGTCTGTGAGAATAACACCCTCTGTGTCCCAAAACACTGTAGCCATCACCTTCTGAGTCGATCTGGCAGCCTTGATTTTCCTGGGACGTGGTGAAAAGCTATGGCGCCATTGCTTGTATTGAACCTTACTCTCTGGGTCATACAGGTATGCCCATGTCTCATCTCCAGTAACCACATTTTGGAAGAAATCTTGTCCCTCAGCTTCAAAGTACATCCAGGAGCTCTTGGCACATCTCTACCCGCCTCTGTTTATTGTCTGCTGTCAACTGCTTGGGTACCCCACTTTCCAATTCAAATCAGTTGTTAAGTTTTGGAATAGGGAAGGTTATGTTTAGTGGCTAAAATTCAGCTCCAGAGTATTTCCAAACCGGATTTGATGCTTAGGTTCAACGGTGGCATAAATGCATCGAAAGACATGGTGACTATGTTGAACAGTAGTTCCATGTAGAAGAGTCCTCAGGCTATAATCTGTGTAGATTTGGTGTTCATCGGATCATTGATAGATTTGGTGACAATGGAGGCATTACTTTTTGATCCCCCCTCGTACAATTATCCAATTTTTGTGTCATCTGCCTTAAAGGTGCAACAAGAGATTTTTTAATAAAACCACTCCTGAGTGCTTTTATTCAGCAGACTATGGATCATGGTGTTAAACACAAAAAACACTCATCAGAGTTGATTTCCATGGCATCCACCAAATGCTACCTTTGTGGCTTTATTGTCAATGGCTGGTATTCTGAAAGGGAGACTAACTTTAGACCTGGGTTTAAACCAGGGTTAGTCCTACGAGAGGGGACCTTTTTTCTTACAACATACTCTAAAAGTGTGCTGTAACGGGTGAGAAAATTCCTCATGGATGGGCTGTTCCAGCCCATCCATGATGAATTTTCTCACCCATCACATTTAACTTTCACAGTATTTTGAAAGGAAAAAAGGTCCCCTCTTGTAGGACTAACCCTGGTTTAAACCAGTTAGTCTCCCTTTCAGAATACCAGCCATTGAGTATGAGTACGCGTTTGTTGATTTAACTTACGGCAAACCCAAAAGTTAGCCCATAAAGATTACTGGATGTCTTTAGCCTCTTATTAAAGTCTCATATCTGTTTTGTGGTATGTTATTTTTGTATGTTAAATATATCTGTATTCTTCCTAGGTCCTAGACTATCATTTGAGAGCAAATTGAAGAAATTTCATATTTTGTTGAAAATGAGGCAGTGCCACGTTAAATATTACCATGTTAAAATCTAAGATAAAAACATCAGGAAGGATGCAGTTTTCTGTCTGTTCTCCCATGGCAGTTTGCAGTGGGGATAGAAATATCTGCAGATGTAATATTCAATGATTACATCAATAAATTTGCAGAAACATGGACTAAAAGTTCACATCAGGGACAGCCATTCCTTTACCCCTCTGCTAGAGGAGCCGGGACCCAGTGGTAGGCCACGTCATCTACTATTGGGTAGGAACGAGAGGGAGACTTATGATCAGATTGCAAAATTCTCCAAGAGAGATGCAGAGGTAAGATCTTGAGGTTTGTTGACTACAGTTGCTGTCAGAATTCTTCAGAGGTCGGCAACGCGCGCGCTGCAATATTTGCTTAAAAGAGGCGGAGACTATGGGTAACCTCATGCGAGATTAACCAAGGGGGAGGTCATCCTACTCAAACAAGCCAATCAGGCATTCACTTCCGTGTTGACGCACGTCACACTCGGCACACGGTAAATAACTCTGAACAATTCTGGCAGAGAGTATAGTATTCTCAAAGGGAGTCTAACTTTAGACCCAGGTTAGTCCTACAGGAGTGCATTTATCAAATTGATTTGTTATATTAGCCTCCATTTTGTGATTGAAAATATTGTTTTATTTGAGAAAAGATTTCTCCGGGAAAAGTGCTTTGTTTATGTTGATAAGAGAATAGGGAATTCCCCTAGTGCAATAATATTTAGATCACACCTGTTGTTTACAACTAGATAGATTGCACAAGAGGGGAAATGGGAATTCCCCAAGATGTAAATTTAGGAACTGAGTCAACTTGTTTATGCTTTGAGATCAAAACAGATTGTAAAATTATGTAATTCCCCATGAAGTTATAAATGTGAGGTGATGCAATGCAGATGATGTAATTTATGTGAAATCCAATTGACCAGCTAGTGCAAGGTTATGTTTATGCATGATGCTGTGGTAATATCTGTTTTAAGTCTTGGGAACTTTGTGAACTCTTTATATAATATAAAGGAGAGATTGGAGAGGTTAGATTTGCCAGCAGCCACCAGTAACAAGTAGCTAGAAGTTATAGCTAGTTTTGATCTGCAATGAGTGGCAGACCTGTACAGTACCTAGTGCCAGGATTTATAATAATTCCATGTGAGCGAAGTCGCTGTAATTATTCTACTGTCGTCTTTGAAGCCAAAAGTGCTGGGAATCAAAATAGGATTCCAAATTGTGGACAGATGGAAATCATGGTGATTTTCTTGGACTGATGTACTGTGGAATATTAGTGTCGTCGATGGAAAACCCTGTCGTCTTGAACTGCTGGACAAATACCTTCAAGACTCAGAAGATTCCTATGGATAAATTGTTACCCTTGGATTATTGCTTGCTGTCATTTTGGAGTCTTCGCTGTGAGGACATATCATTGGACTGCAACGCTTCTTATATTTCTGGACATTATTGGACACTATTAAGTATAATATAACTAAAATCTTTAAATGTAATATATGTAACGTTGTTTTGGACATACCAAATTCTTGAACCAATCTTATTCAAATCATTAAATCTGTTTTATTATATAAAATTTAGGTCACTTGTGCACAAGGTTCATTTATTTGTGTTTGAAAGGTATTTCTGACCTTTGACATCCATGAGATGTCATAACAGCTTGTTTTTGCATATGTCAATCGATTTTCATGATTATCATGTTTTGAAGAGTCCCAAGTGTTGAAAATATCGGATCCGAAACATGATAATCATAAAATCAGATGATTTACGCCCAAAATTTATTGGTCTCGCTATGAGTTTTAAAATATTGGGCATGCGTCTCGCCCAATACATTTGTAACTCATATAGCTCGACCACAAATTTGGGCTCAATCGAATCAATTTTATGTGACACTTGGGGATACATTGGTCCTTGGGTATAGTGATCCACGTGTTGGTGACCTCATGTGACCTTTGTCCCCATTCATAAACTGTGACAGCAGACGACACATGCATTCGGTGAGCGCTGTATTTTTAAGACAAAAACCTTTTTTATCATATTACCGGAGGCTTTTTCACCACTGATCAAAGGTGCTTTTTCCAATTCCCTGCCAGCTGGCTCTTTCAAGTTTCAGATAACTCAAACAAAGGACATAAAGCCAGTAGGCAGGCAGGCAGTCTCAAAACCAACCAAGTGTGACATCCAGGGTTTTCCAAATTGCATCACATATGAAATTTGGTCTTTTAAAGGTGCAACGAGAGATTTAGAGGTACCCAAATATTGTGTCATAATAGTAATTTCATAATAGATTAGACACCCAATAGATTTCTTACCATGTATTTGGGTACAGAAATGCCTTAAAAGAGAGAAAAAAGGTGAATTTGATATACTTTTAATTTAAAATTGTCAATGTAAAGCATTGGCTGAATTTCGTATTTGCTCCTATACGAAATTAGAAATTCCACATTTTTTGTACCAAAGAAACATTTTTCAGCTTAATCCTTTCAGATGGGGATATTTTTGATGGAAAGCTTTACATCAGGGCAAAAATCAATACTTTTGATTTTTTTTAGGGACACCTAAGTCCTTATGTGAAATCTCTCATTACACCTTTAAGGCAAGATACTGAATTCATATCAAACAAATGAGCAAAATGTAACATTGTGTAATAACTACTCTCTAATTATTATGCATGTAGCTAAAAGAAAACAGTTTTTTTTATTATAAACACTGTAAGACACTGCTTAGCCACCATTTAAATCAAAGCAAATTTACTTATGAGGGGGATCAAAAAGTAATGCCTCCATAGTCACCAAATCTTTATCAATGATCCGATGAACACCAAATTTACACAGATTATAGCCTGAGGACTCTTCTACATGGAACTAATGTTCAACATAGTCACCATGTCTTTCGATGCATTTACGCCACCGTTGAACCCAAGCATCAAATCCGGTTTGGAAATACTCTGGAGCTTGCTTCCTGGCCCGTGACTTAACAGATGACTTGACTTCATCCAAGTCTTCAAATGGGTAACCACATGGCCACAGAGACTTTCTTTCATTGGCCCAAACAGAAGTCTGAAGGTGCCAAGTCAGGAGTGTATGGTGGATGAGGTATCACAGACCACCCCATTTTGGCTATTGCCTGGGTTGTGAAAAGTGACGTGTGTGGCCTTGCATTATCGTGATGGAGCTGTATGGAATGAATGTCTTTAAGTGGTCTCTTCTTCCTGATGGCTTTCCTCAGCTTGCGAAGTGTAGTTACGTATCTTTCACTGTTGACTGTGTGACCCTCAGGCAAGAAGTCTGTGAGAATAACACCCTCTGTGTCCCAAAACACTGTAGCCATCACCTTCTGAGTCGATCTGGCAGCCTTGATTTTCCTGGGACGTGGTGAAAAGCTATGGCGCCATTGCTTGTATTGAACCTTACTCTCTGGGTCATACAGGTATGCCCATGTCTCATCTCCAGTAACCACATTTTGGAAGAAATCTTGTCCCTCAGCTTCAAAGTACATCCAGGAGCTCTTGGCACATCTCTACCCGCCTCTGTTTATTGTCTGCTGTCAACTGCTTGGGTACCCAAGCTATCATTCACAAACCGCGATGGCAGGCGACACAAGCGGTCCAAGTCAAATCAGTTGTTAAGTTTTGGAATAGGGAAGGTTATGTTTAGTGGCTAAAATTCAGCTCCAGAGTATTTCCAAACCGGATTTGATGCTTAGGTTCAACGGTGGCATAAATGCATCGAAAGACATGGTGACTATGTTGAACAGTAGTTCCATGTAGAAGAGTCCTCAGGCTATAATCTGTGTAGATTTGGTGTTCATCGGATCATTGATAGATTTGGTGACAATGGAGGCATTACTTTTTGATCCCCCCTCGTACAATTATCCAATTTTTGTGTCATCTGCCTTAAAGGTGCAACAAGAGATTTTCGGGCACCCATATATTATGTCATATGTAGTGATTTCATATAGATAAGACCCCCAATAGATTTCTTACCATGTCTTGGGTTACAGAAATGCCTTGAAAGTGAAAACATAAGGCAATTTTCATTTGCTTAATTTTAATGTAAAACATAGTCTGAATTTAGTATTTGCTCCTATTTGAAATTAGAAATTAAAAATTTTTATACCAAAGAAATATTTTTCAGCTTAATCCTTTCACATGGGGACATTTTGATAAGAATCTTTACATTGGTGCAAAAATCAGATATTTTCATATTTTTTAGGGGTACCTGCTTTGTGAAATCTCTCGTTGCACCTTTAAGGCAGAAAACCACATAGAGATCACTTTGATGTCTGTTGTTGTTGTGAAAAAGGGTTAACATTTGCCTGTAATATCCACATACTTTGATGGATTTAAACCCAATTTGGGTCACAGGTGCAACATGACATCCCCCATTTGTTGATGAGGTCAAAGGTCATGTGAGGTCAAGTTGTAAAATAGGCTGAAAATGTAAAATTTACCTCATTTGAAAAGTTGAAGTTAAATTGGAACCAAACTTGAGTCATTGGTGCAATATGGGATCCCTCATTTGTTGATGCGGTCAAAGGTCACATACCAAAGTCAAAGGTCATGTGAGGTCAAGTTGTAAGATAGGCTGAAAATGTAAAATTGACCTCATTTGAAAAGTTGAAGTGCTTCATTTTACGTATGAGACAGCAGCTGAATACGTTGTAGACGGTGGAGCCAGCTCACTGTTGATTGGTTGGGGTTTGTGAAGTCTATCTCCACTGGTGGGTGAAAGGTAGGGCACTCATTGAGAATGTGATCCGCAGCCTGTGATGGAGAACCACATTTGCAGGCTGGAGATGGTTGCAGCCCCCATCGGTGCATATTGCTGTTGAAGCGACAGACTCCTGTGCGAATCCGGTTTAAGGTGTCCCATTCCTTGTGTGGAAGATTGCTACCAGGTGGTAGTTCTGTCATAGGTGTAATAGTGAGTTGGTCTGGTCTTGAAATATCTAGCCAGGCAGTATTCCATGTCTGTAAGATGTTGAATAAATGGGGAGCTGTCGACGAGAGCAGTGTCTCTGTCTGCCGAGCTGGTGTGATTCTTTGACAGTGATATGCAGCAGGTGCTTCTTGTCCAGCAGAGCCTTATTCACCAGTTTGTGTGTGTGGTGTTCTCTCCGAAGCACTGCAGGTGCAATGCCTGAAAGCACTGGCAGAAACTCAGATGGAGTGGGACGGAGGCAACCAGTAATGGTTCTCAAGGTCCCGTTGAGTACTGTGTCCAGCTTCTTTGTGTGAGAGTTGTTGCACCATGATGGGGCGGCATATTCAGCAGCGCTGTAGACCAGAGCCAAGGCAGTGGTGCGAAGAGTCGTTGGGCTGGCACCCCATGAGGATCCAGCAAGTCGACACAGAGGTTATTCCTTGAAGATACCTTGGCGCATGTGGACTTGAGGTGCTGCCGATAAGTAAGCTGCAGGTCAAGCTTCACTCCCAGATAAGTTGGTGTAGGGTTATATGGCAGAGGCGCTCCATTGAGGTTGATTTGAAGCTGGCGATGAGCCTCTTTGTTGTTGAGATGGAAGGCAGTAGCGGTGGTCTTGGCTTCACTCAGCTTCAGTCTCCAGGTCTTGAGATATGCTGCAAGTAGGGCCATATCTGCAGTAAGTGCACTTTCTACTTCTGTCCAGCTGCTGTCCAGCTGCTGTCCGAGTGGAGAAGGGCAAGATCGTTGGCGTAGCCATATTGTCTAGTTGTTGTTTGAGGTAAGTCGCTGATATACAAGTTGAACAGCATGGGAGCCAGTACAGATCCTTGTGGTACTCCGTTCCTCAGGCGGTGCAGGCGACTACTCTGCCCATCACTGGTCTTGAGCATAAAGCTACGGTTTGCAAGCATATTACATATGAATTGTACAAGGTGAATTGTTGAAGTGCAATTGGAACCAAACTTGGTTTATGGAGTTTACATGCAATCCCTCATTTGTTTGTGAGGTCAAAGGTCACATATCAAGGTCAAAGGTCATGTGAGGCCTATCATTCACAAACCGCGATGGCAGGCGACACAAGCGGTCCGAGGACGGATGTATTTTTTGTATATACAGTGGTGAGCGGAAACTATTTTCAGGTCACCATATTTAAGCACTACTTCCAGTTCATAAGGTCAAATGTCACTTCTGCAATTGTACCCTGTTAAAGAGACATGAGGATATTTCCAGAAAGAAGCAGCCCCAATTTTTTTTTAACCCAGGATTTTTGCATATTTGGAATGCTTACCAATGTATAGATGAGGTGACATCAATGTTTACAAACACAAGTTAGCACCTGGTCTACTGACATGTTAGAGGTGCGAAGAGTATGCCCATACAGTTACAGCATTCAATAGCCTTATCATGTCTGATTGAGCGCGAATTTTAAAAGCACAAGCCCTGCAGGTGCTCACGCATACTGCTGGGCAGTGCTTTGTTCGTTGCCCGGCGTTGACGTCACATGTCAACTCATCTATTAGATCACACATAAAGTGAATAAGCCAATTAAGCTGCTTTATGTAATAAGATGATGATTTAGTATTTTCTGTCATGCATGGTAGAAAATCAAAGCATGGTTTCTATAGGGACGAATGCAATAGCAGGCAAGTTCAAAAAAAGGCGTGTGGTTTTCTTTTGTACTTAGTGTGGTTTGGTATGTCAACGAAACAGTTCCCGTAGGATTTTTGTGCTAAATTGATTTGCTGTTTTTCATTCATTAGAGACCATTCTGTCAGAAAATGATGGGGTGCAAATTTTTGGACTGCTTCCCCCTTCAAGGGGGGGGGGGGGAGAATGTTACAACAGGGAAAAATTTAAAATCGAGTCAAATTGTGTTTTAATGTACATTAGCATGTTCATCTCCTTATAAGGATTACAAAAAGTATATATTTGCCTAGGTTTAGACCTTTAGTTAAAGCGCTATAGCCCCATAATGGTTCAAGATCATCCTGGGGTAAAATTTACCCAATGCTCAGATATTTCTTGAAACTGGTGATAAGTCGTTTGTATTGTCTCGCAGGATATAAAAATGTATTATTTTACAGTGTGTGACATTTGGTTGGCTAAATAGCAAAATGTAGCAAGGGTCTACGTGGTCTATGGGGGTCACCAAAACTTTCCCTGGATGTCGCCATGGTGATATCACCAAAAGAGTTAAAATGCATTTTCTGTTTCAGTATGACATAAGGAATCATTTGACACCACTTTCAACAACATCGGAGCATTTACCCCCAGGGTGACCTTGAACCATTATGGGGCTATACCGCTTTAACTGAAGGTTGGAACCTAGGCATATATATACTTATTCTAATCCTTATGAGGAGACGAACGTGTTAGTGTGCATTAAAACACAATTTGACTCGATTTTTAATTTTTCCTTGTACTAACTTCTACCGTGATGAACGTTTTTATTTGGGCGTACTCGCATCACGGTAGAAGGACTTCCGTATACAATAACCTGTAGCAGTGTAAATGAATAGGCCCCGAAGAAAAAAGGTTCTGCAAATATTCGAAGTTAATAAAAATTGTTTCATATTATCCTTGCTCGTAAAACAAGGCACACACTTAACTGAGGAGGTCTTTTATCATAATAGATGCATAAAATTCATAATTAGTAATTCTGAGATACAAAATTCAGGGGAAATCCTTCCATATGTAATTGTATAGTTCCACAACAGTGACGACAGCGGCAATACTAGCGCCATTACTCAACATGTGAAAGTAAATTGTAGATGTATATTTTGTTTATTTCTAAGCATTTTTTGCAAATCACTGTCGATGATTTGTTTTATAAGGACATTAGCAACAACTTTGGGGAGTAATTTTATCCGAGTTGTATTGTGAATTCAGTAAATCTGCTGCTACACGTTTTTAAGTGCACTCTTCTGCAAACCTAAAATAGAGCGGTCCATAACAAAAACGTCATTCCGATTAAAGAATGCGTCTGATTTGCTCGTATATTTAGGGTTGCATTGCGAACTAAGAGGACATCGGTTCGAAAATTTGCACCCCATTTTCTGACAGTTTAGGCCCTATTGAAACCCAAACAGCAACAAAATCAATTTTAGCATGAAAATCCTACGAGAATACACACCAAACCACACTAACTTGTTTGTCCAATAAAACTTCAAAACGTTCTCAGGTGGTCTACAACAGATCCAATGCAATTTGAGAGAAATTATTATCCTAAAAAGATCTCTGCCTGTCACTCTAAAGCAGGGCAACACCCAGGGTTATAAGAGCCACAATGAGACCACAGGTAGAGTCACATGTACCTTATTTCCATCAAAAGTCTTCAGGGTGTAATATTATGCCCTCCGCGGTCAAGTGGTTAACCCCCTGGACTGGAGTCTACTGCATTTCTTACAATGATTGTGATTGGTTGGTTACTCTATTTGTTCATTTGGGTTACCAATTACAGCAGCTTTTCTAAAATATTTCACTCCACTCTTTCTGAGGAATACCATCATTCTAACAATGTACCTGATTGGTTCAATAAACGGTATCACCTTCTTTTTAACCAATCGGCCGGTAGTTCTCAGGGGCTTAAGACACATGCTAATTTTTGCTCACATAATTCTCAGGTGGTATTAAGTCATCTTATATTCCAGCATAGTTTTTGTTTATTGTTTATTACTTGTGTAGAGTGCATGTATTGGTGTGTATAAAGGGAGGTTCGGGACGTGCATTACCAATTAAAGGTAATTTTATTCCTTTTCTATTTTTTTTCAGATGTACAGCAAATATGAAGAGAAAATGGGAGAAATAGCAGAAGCTCTTGGACCCCTCTTAGACAGCCCTCCACTAGATCTAACCTCCATATCAAGTGGAAGCGTCCGAGACTTAATTGACAACTGGCTGTCCATAAAGGCTGTAATGAAAGCTGGTATGTTTTGTAAAGCGATAGAGCTACTTGAAAGATGACAGAGACTATGAAATGAACACTGTCTGTGCATGTGTATGTATGGAATGTGTGTGTTTATGTGTTCAGTAAAAATGTTAAAGACTGACTCAGAGATTTTGCAATATAATTTTTCGTGTATTTATTGAAAATAGTCAACTGGAACTAAAGGTAGTCACCTAAAATTTCCAATTCCAAAGTTTGAGATGTATCGCATTTTTCGTTTCCACGCAGTAAACATTTATGTGTAGTATACAGTGCCATAGGATACTGTGTATAACTAAATTTCTGGATCCGTATATGAAGGACTTTGAATTGAGCTTAGATATTTCACACAGTGTTTAGTATATGGACAAGCATTACGGATATGCAAAAAACACAATTTGTTTGAAAATTGAGGGCGCTCTCCTCGGAAAATCTCTGAGTCAGCCTTTAATGGTATAGATGGTCCGATCTATTTATATCACAGCTTTTAACGGAGGCATGTCAACAAAAAACACTTTGTCATGTCATGCCAGAGCAAGAAGGTCATAAATGCAATGGCAGCCATGTGCTGCCACATATTAGGATAACTCTCGATTTATCTTTCCTTGAGTCACTGGCTCTTGAAATGGTTCGTTAGCCGATTGTGTCACCTGAAGAACCATTTTCAAAGAGCCACTGACCAAAGTTTGTTTGATGGAAATTTCTGACAAATGGCAGCTATTGCACTTACGACCTTTTTGCACTCACCTGATGACTTGATTCCACATCATCATCTAAATTTCTGTAATGGTTTGATTATTAAAAACAAAATGTGTATCATGATGGCCCATAGATCAGTATGTGTGGGTCAACCACTTTAATGTTAACCTCTAGAGTAATTTATTCATGTATCGACATACTTTGATTGATTCCATTGGGACTGGGACACAACAAACCTTGGATAGGATCACACTTGTGACCTCAACATATGTGAAGTCTAAGGTCATCTAGGGGTCAGATCAGGTCAGGGTCATTGGAACCCAACTTAAACCCTGGATGTAATTGTTTACTGTATCAAATATATTTGATAGATTTGAGACACGAACACAGTGACGCTCTTGGGTAGTGTCGCACATGTGGTGGTCACATGGTTCATGTAGGGGTACTGGGACATATATACTATGGCAGCACATAATTCTTGAGTTCTTTGTTTATCTGAATATGAACCAAAAGAATCCATTGTGGAGCCACCTCCTTAAGGGGCAGTCAGTGTCAACATTGAGTTCGAGTATAATTTTGGTTTTGTATACTTTGCAAATATTTGCTATTGTCTGTAAAAGTAAATTTATAGAAAGAAAAGTAGACGAAGAAGAGAACCCGATGATGGCATCAGATTATTGTAAACACTGTCCGTATTTTGAGAAAAAAATACTAAAAAAACATGATTTTGCCCCAAAATTTTCAGGACAGCATAACAAAAACCATTTAAAATTTCATGATGCTATGTTTTTTTTAGAAAACAAGACAAAGTTGTCTAGGGACGTTTTTGTCATTTTTCAAAATAGAGTGACTTTTGTAATATAAGGAAAGATGTCAAAAAAAAGTGGAGTTTTCTAACTTTCTTACCAAAATTTGAGTATATAGTGGAGAATTCTTTAGGTTAGAAATCGAAAAAGATGAAAAATTGAGAAAACCGTCCTAGAGAAAGACCGTTGCTATCGTAGGAAAGTACCCTTACCCTTTAATTCGGTATTTTTGGAGTTATTCTTTTTGTTCTGAAATGCCCAAATTGGCCGAAAATTGAAAAATTGAGGAAAGAAAATCAGTGGTTTAGTTAAAAAAAGCCTTTCAAGTCATTCAAGCTGTCTCTTTTCAAATAACTTTACCTTTTTTAACTTCAAAATTTGAGAATGTTGTGCAAGTGATGAACATACATCTTTATTGGCACTATTGAATCAATCCTCCTTTGTCTTCAACTCAGACTCAGAAGACCTTGAAATTATCTTGTCTAATTAGTGCTTGTTTACATTTCAAATATTATGTTTCGTTTTTTGCCAAGATGCGGTTCGCGCAAACGTACAGTAAAATACGCGCACGCTTCATACGCAGCAAAATCACACGCGACGCGATTGCTGCCGCCTTGGGCCTGGACGGCGTGTATTGTGCTTATATTCCCGCCGGTAAGACCATGTGGTTTTTGTGACTTTAAACTGGTTAAATAGCTTTTTTAAATCGGCAAAACACTACAACTCGGGGTCTGCATTGGCTAACCTTTGTTGGTAACGATTAGAACACAGGTTGATGTTTAAAAGGGTGCCAAAATCAGATATTCGTGTTAAAAAAACAAAGCACTAGGTTGCCACTATCCTTAATTATGGACTGCATTTGAAACCAGCGGAACTGGGGTCGCTGGAAGGGAAGGGAATATAATATCTAACACATCCCAGAGTATGAAGAGTAATTGATAGCAGATCTACAGTGACATGTTTTTGCATTAATTTAAGGTGGTTAGCTAAGGAGGGAATATTGGCACCATTTATGAATTGTTGACTGCGCCCAGATAAAGGTAAGGAGTGTTTCACCAACCCACTGTCAGTTGACCAAAAGCTTGTGACTGGTGCATAGTAAATTGCTTTCTCAGTTTTAATCCCACTGGCTCAATCTGATTGGTTTATTTACACCCCCCCGGGTTTAGATACAATCAGCCAATCACAGAGATGGTTGTTAAAAAATATTTGATTGGTTACATAGAGGTTCCATCATGTTTTATATGTAAGGAGTGAATCAGGCATACTGTGGTAGACTTAGGTGGTTAATTCAACTAGAAAATTCTATCAGTGTTCCACTACCACGGTCAAACCCTTAAATGTTTGTATAGCTATGATTGACGGTGTATTTTTGATTGGTTACTTCAGAAGTATATTAATATCACGTTAGTCATGGCAATGAGCCGAGGGGTAGACCTTAAGTTCAGCAAAACTGATTTATTGCCTCAAAAATGTCACCAAATTCACTGTTTAAATAAATTTGGCATGGATGGCTAATTCTATGGCATGAGCACAATAGGCACTCTGTTATTTTTGAAGTGAGTTTGATGTTAATGACCTGCACTGCATGCAATAAAGTTCGGTGTTAATCACATTGCATTTATATGTGGCGCACAAAAATACATATATCTTAAAAAGGAAAACGCCCTTTCCGTTAATTGTCACCATTATAGCTGATGTGTGGGGTTTATTGGTTTTCAAAGGATGGGTCAAATCCCTGATTGTTTCAAGGAAGCACAATGCCTCTCTTTCGTCTCAATATAATAATATAATCTTAATATAATTTGGCTAATGTAGGTGTGTATCTTCGCAAAAGGCTCGTCAGTTTCGCATCCAATTGCGCCAAATTCACATGAAAGATTGATATTTACCCGGCGAATGTTCTAACTATATTGGGACGAAATCCGTTCAGAATGGCTGAAAAATCAGTTGAAAAGTGGTGGGTTGCTATGGGAAATTACCGATTGTTTATAACCTTTACTAACAAGCGCATACGCGTTGTGTGTTGCCAACGTGGCGTATACGCATGAGACGGCTGTATGCAGGACGCAATTAACAGGACCGCCTTTTTGTATTGCAAAAGGTCAATAACACGTCAGTTTTCTCGCTCTTGGTGTGTAGTATGTATGACGAAAACTGGGAGTATAGTCTTGAGAAGAAAAAAATAAAATATGGAAAAGTCAGGATTAAATATTGATGGTTGTTTATATTTAGAAGATGGGTATGACGGAAACTGGACGTAACAGATTAAGAATATGGGATGGGGTCATAACCGGTAGGATGAGAAAGTTATACGGGATTTGAGCGTTATGAGAGAAAAAAAGATTGCGGAGACTGAACTCCGGGTTACCTACGCGGGAGTACTTGAGATACAAAAGTTAAACACCGAGGGTGATCCAGGAGAAAATATTGACGTTTTACATTTAGAAAATGGGAACTACATGATCTACAGGATTTTGATTAAACACTGGCCCAATCACACGTTCATGTATTTCGCTTTGGTTTTGGTACGACGGAAATACGGGTTAGGACCACCCCCCCAGGGAGTAGTTTGAGCAGAAAAAATATTCGGAAAGTTATACGGATTAAATATTGACGTTTCCTTAGAAATGCTAACTACATGAGCTGCAGGTGTCAGGATATGATCGGAACTTAAGTAATAAATTAATGTTAATTTATTACCAAATGCTGACACTCTGGGAGTTGGGGGTCCTACACACTTCAGGATGACTGTATTTTAAAGTAGGGGGGGGCTTTTGGAGGAGTTGTCACATTTCACTGTGTGTGGTATTCAACTGGGTGTTGTTTGCGGTGTTTTCGCCATAGTGTATCACTTCATCACTGATCGCTTCTGTTTCAGTGATCGCTCTGTGTCAGTGATCCGCTTCCTTTTCAGTGATCGCTATCCCGTTCACTCATCTAGCGGGAGGCCCGGCAAATCGCGGGCCCCCGCGAGTAATAATAATAAAATAATACCGACCTTTATATAGCGGCCTTTTTCCACAGATACAAAGCGCTGTTGCCTATTATTATTACGCTGGCCCTTCAGGAAATCGTCACAATCATTTCGGCTCACCTAGGCCGGCAGCCGCCACGCGCACAAACCTATCAGCAGTTAGTTTGTAATAATCCCCTAACCAGCTACCCCCCTAATATCGCTTGGGTCAACGAGCAGTGAGGTAAATGTCCTTGCCCAAGTGGGCACAAACACAATTGGCCACTTGGTGGCTCGAACCCACAACCTTTTGATCATGAGTCGGCAGCATAATCTCAACTGGACCACATGTGCCCCACAATTAAGGCTTATGCGCCTTGAGAGATGGACCCGACATGACCGCCCCAACACTTAGGTCACTGCCTTAGGCCAGGATATGACAATTACGGAATTACGGAAGGTCTGTACACTTCAAAAAGTAAGGTTCATTGGTTTATTCCTGATAATGATAAAAGCTCGCTTTCGTCAAACATAGACAAGGTTGTAACCTTTCAATGTGATTCAAATGATTAAAGCTAATCTTTATCTCTGTTTCTTCTTCCTGGTCCCTATAACAAAACACAGGAATTTTAAAGGCTGACTCGAGATTCCAGATGAGTGCAACCCTCCAATTTTCTAACAATCATATTTTTTTTGTACAATAATGTCTTATAAATAATGCTACTTTGGTTCACGAAAGATTCTAGATCGCTGGTTCGAATCTGAGCCACTAAAGGCTATCCTATCAACAGACTCTGTCATTGGTGCAATGGTAACACCTAACACACAGGTAGTGGTAGGTACATGCCTTTGGTTGGGGTTGGGACATTTTGTGACCCCACTTTGCCTGACCCTGACTCAGAATACGCATCCTTTAACTGAAAAAGTGCAGGGATAACGGGTGTTTCCATAAGTTGACACACCCTTTGCTGCCATACTTTCTGACAAACCCTTATGAATTCGTAACCTTAACATAATAAACCACATAAACCGGTGTTTTAGGTCCGTTAAGGTTTCCGATTCCATGGTGTCAGAAAAGTATGTCAGAAAGGGTGTCACCTTATGGAAACACCCATGTTATACTGTACTTTATTCTGTAAAGGCTGAGCCGAATTCTTAGGCAGTCAGGCAAAGTGGGGTCACAAAATGTATTAACCCTTTGGTTGGGCCATTTGTGACCTAGAAACCCGATGAATCAGGGCAGTCTTAGCAGAGCAAAGGTGAATCATTATATGCCCTTTATTCCATTCCTTGAAAGCTGCAAATTAATCAAGGTCACTAAATGGCCCACCATCATACATTTTGGTGTTTTTTAAAGTGTGCTATGGTGGCATTTTGTGGATTGTTTGATGTTTGTGAACCCTTGACAATGCATGCAATACTTTTTCACGTAGGTTGCAGTATTGGGTCTTTAGAGAGGCAGACCTATCATTAAAATGTGGTGCTAATAAGCAAAAAAATGGTAGTTAACAGTATTTCTTCAGACTATTAGATAGTTCTGATACTCTAGACACCACTCTCGAACTCTAAAAACGTCGCTATAAGCTGCTCTATTTTCTAGATTGATATTCTAGACTATAGAGTAGAAAAAATTTATTTTCTAGATTGATCCTCTAGACAAATAGCGGCACTATACAGCCTGTCTCAAAACCACACAATGGTACATCAAAAACCAATTTTGTTCATATTTATATCTACAAAATTAAGTTGTTTTGTACATCATATTAAAGTGAAAAGACCAGGCTGTCCAGCATTTTTTGTTTCACATCACATTGCTTGTTTGAATGAGAGATAACTCCAGTTTACTGCGGAACACAAAATCGAGTTTGTGCCACTTTTCCTGGTTGAGTGAAAACGGTGAAAGAATTAGCTAACAAGTTGTTGACATTTGAACAGGTAGAAATTCTTTACCAAGGATTACCTTCATAAGGAAACTTTAAAGATACGAAAACACTTGGTAATGGTGGAAGATATATATGAAAGTTTTTTTCTGGCTTTAAAGATAATGTGAAAAACATTGAACAATAATGATTGTTTGTTAAAGAGAACCTTGAGCGTACAGCAAACTGAAGGAGAGATTTATGGTATTGAAGTATCATGGAACGCAAAATTCCAACCAACACCTTGATACTTTGCTTCCAATTCGATTTTTTTTAATTGACTTCAAAACTAACATAGAAACAACATATAAGAAAAATAAAATATTTAAACCATTTCTTTGATTTGGAGTTGTTTTTTTGGTTGCAATTACATCCTTCTGGCATGATTTTCACAGATACCAATTTTTTTGCAATAAATTCAAAACTCGATTTCTTTGACGTTGCAATAATATTTTGTATTGTTTATTATTTATGAAGAAATATTTATCATTTCCCTGATTATTTTGACTATTAAAATCTGTGTCGATAAAACTAGACTTCTTTGTTTCTTTAAATCCGTGTTTTTTTTTTTGTTTCTTTTGTCAAGTTGCAACTTTTTGAGTCTTCAAGCAGCAGGATGACATTACCTGCGCGAAACAACTCTGCCCATGCATAAAGTTGCAAAAATCGATTTTTGGTGTATCGCAGTAAATCTGAGCCACTTAAAGGCCTACTCTAGCAACGCTCTGTCATTGTTGAATGGGAACACCTAACACACAGGTAGTGGGTAGGGGTAACATGCACTTTGGTTGGGGTTGGTACATTTTGTGACCCCCTTTGCCTGACCCGACTAGCGAATACAGGCATCCTTATGAATAAGTGCATGTGATACGGGTGTTTCCATAGGTGGACACCTTTTCTGACAGACTTTTCTGACACCCTATGAATGCGGAAACATTAAAGAATAAAACCACCATAACCGGTGTTTAGTCCGTAATGCGTTCCGAATCATTTGGGTGTCAGAAAAAGTAGTCAGAAAAGGGTGTCACCTTATGGAACACCCATGGTGATACGTACTGTATTGCGTTACGGCTGAGCGAAGTCTTCGGCCAGGTCAGGGCATAAGGGGGGGCTCAAAAAGTATTAACCCCTTTGGTTGGGCCATTTAGTGACCTAGAAAACCTGGATGAATTCAGCAGTCGTACAGAGCAAAGTGCATCATTCTATGCAACTTATCCTGAAAGCTTGCCAAATTAATCAGGTCACTAAATGGGACAACATATAAATTTTGTGTTTTTTAAAGTGTGTATGGTGGCATTTTGTGATTGGGGTGATGTTTGTGCACATGACATGCATGCTACATTTTTCACTTAGGTTGCAGTATTGGTTGTAGGCAACTAGCATTAAAAAAAATAGTGGTTGCTATAGCAAAAAATGTAGTTACGATTCTTCAGATAGTAGATAGTTCTTTTTGGGATACTCTAATCAACCACCCTCGAACTTCTAAAAGCGGCGATATAGCTGCATATTTTCTAGTTGATATTCGAGACTATAGAGTAGAAAAAAGTATTTCTAGATTGATCTCTAGACAAAGAGCGGCACTATACAGCTGTCTCAAAAAAAATGGTTTACAATCAAAAAACCATTTTTTCAATATATATTCAACAAAAGTAAAGTGTTTGGGTACATCATATAAAGGGAAAAGCCAGGCTTCCAGCATTTTTTGTTTTCTCAATGGCTTGTTGGAATGGAGAGATACCTCCAGTTTACTGCGGAACAAAAAAAATCGAGTTTTGGCCCTTTTCTGGTTGAGTGACAAAACGGTGAATGTAAAAGAATGAAAGAATTAGTAAACATAAGTTGTTGTTGACATTTTGTGGAACAGGTATGAAATTCTTTAAAAAGGGAGTAACTTCATAAAGATTAAAAGATTACTCTTAAAGATAAGGAAAAACACTTGCGTAATGGTGGAAGATAAGATATAATGAGTAAGTTCTGAGAATTTAAGATAATTGTGCAAAAACATTTGGACATAATGTGTGTGTTAGAAGAGAACCTTGAGCGTACAGCCCACCTGGAGGAGAGATTTTTATGGTATTGAAGTATCATGAAACGCCAAACATACCCAAACACCTTTGATAATTTGCTTCCAAATCATTTTTATTGACCTTCAACAATTTGAAAGAAAGAGACCACAGAGATGTGCAATATTTTAAAACCATTTCTTTGGGATTTGCGAGTGTTTAATTTGCGTTGCAAAATTACAATTCCTTTGGCCTGATTTTCACAGATTACCAATTTTGCCATACATTCAAAACTCGAATTTCATTTGACGTATGCAATAAATATTTTGTATTGTTTATTATTTATGAAAAAAGAAGATATTTATCATTAATGATTATGTTGACTATTATTAAAATATGTGTTTGTCGATAAAACTAGAAGTCCTTTTGTTTACTTTAATCCGTGTTTGTTTCTTTTGGGCAAGTTGCAATTTTGGTGAGCTTCAAGACAGAATGACATTAATTGCCGCCCCGGAAACAACTCTGCCCCAGCATAAAAAAGTCGCACAAAATCGCGTTTCGGTTTGGGTATGCAGAGCTAGTAAATCGATTATATCTCTGGATTGACAACAAGCAAATCAGATGAAACAACATCCTTGGAAAAGCCTGGTCTTGTCTTTAAATATTATGCCACGTAAGAATGGACTTATTTTGAAAATTTCATATTTACACCAAATTGTATTCTGATTGTTACCAGTTTGTTTGAGAGGGACCAGGCTGTATTAGAAGCAAATAAAAATGATTCAATTTTCGCCCAGTGGTATAGCTGATACTTTTTTTAGATTTCTTCTAGGGACTGGGTCGTCTAGACTAGGAACAGGTGTCCACCGGACCAACTCGCAGCTGTAAGCTGTGTGATGTGCTAAACAGCATCTAGAATCTAGGGAATTTTGTCTATGTGCTTGTTTTATCTCTAAGCCAGTTTAGAAAAAAGGAGTTGCTATAGTAAATAGGTAAGGGAATCTGCTGTAGCGATTAGTTTGAGGTGGGATATATAGCGGTCTAGAGGGTTCAGCCACCGGCCTAGACACTTTACCAAGTTGCCTAGATTCTAGGAGTGCTCTAAATAGTGACTTTTCTATCAGCTATAGCCAGACTATAGCACCTGTCTAAACTGGAGAGAGATACTAGCACAATAGGCAAAGGTACTTCTAGATTCTAAACACTATAAAGATCAAATTTCTAAATTAGTAGCTATAGACCAGACTTTTTTCTAAAAAAGGGAAAAAATTTAGCACACTAGACCAACCCCTAGATTCCAGATGATATTTATAGGGGATCTTTATCAGAGATAGCAAGGACTCCTGTTTTAAAGCGGAAACAAGGGGACCATGAAAAAAAATTATGAGAAGTGATTTCAGTAGGGGTCTATTTTATTAATTTCTGAAATTATTTTCTAAGTGTCATTGTGGCACTTTGAAAAAGATCAACTAGCACAACTAGACAATATGTCTAGATTCTAGACGCTATAGAGCTCACCACGTCTGTCAGCTTTAGCAGACATTTTTCACTTAGTGCAGTATTGGTCTTTAGGCAAACTAGCATTAAAATAGTGGTGCTATACCGCAAAAAAATGGTAGTTACAGATTCTTCAGACTATTAGATAGTTCTGATACTCTAGACACCACTCTCGAACTTCTAAAAAGCGGCGCTATAGCTGCTCTTGTTTCTATGATATTCTAGACTATAGAGTAGAAAAAATGTTATTTTCTAGATTGAATCCTCTAGACAAATAGCGATCATACAGATTAGAGCAAATAAAAATGATTCAATTTTTGCGCCCAGGTGGTTAGCTGATATTTTTTTTAGATTCTTCTAGACTGGTCGTCTAGACTAGACAGTGTTCACCGGACACTAGCGCTGTAGCTGTGATGTCTAAACAGCATCTAGAATCTAGACCATTTTGTCTAGTGCTTGTTTATCTCTAGAGCCAGTTTAGGAAAAAGTGCTATAGCTAATAGGTAAATCTGCTGTAGCTGATAGTTAGAGGTTTTCTATATAGCGTCTAGAGTCTAGCCACCTTGCCTAGACAACCTTGACCAGTTGCCTGATTCTAGATTCTAATAGTGACTTTTCTATCATCCGCTAATAGCAACTATAGCACCTTTTTCTAAACTGGAGAGAGATACTAGCACAATAGGCAAGGTGCTTAGATTCTAAACACTATATAGCTCAACTTCTAACTATTAGCTATAGCAGCTTTTTTACTAAAAAAGCTTGAAAAAATATCACACCTAACTCAACTCCCTAGATTCCAGATGCTATATAGCGACTCTTCTATCAGATATAGCAGACTCCTTTTTTAAAGGGACACAATGGCAGAAAAAAATTATGGAAGTGATTTCATGTCAGGGTCTATTTTATTATTTCTGAATAGTTCCTCCATGTCATTGTGTCACTTTGAAAAAGATCAAACTAGCGCAACTAGACAAGATGTCTAGATTCTAGACGCTATATAGCTCACAGACTTCTTCAGCTTAGCAGACTTTTTTTTCTGCCTCAGCTGAAAAAGCACACTAGACCAGCTGCCTAAATTGTAGATGCTATATAGCGACTCTTAAGCACACTAGACCAGCTGCCTAATTGTATATGCCTATATAGCGAATCTTTTAAACCTATCGCCATAGCAGACTCTTAAATTCCTAAACTGGATAAAGATAGACAAGCAACCTAGACAAAGTGTCTTGATGCTATATAGCTCAACCTCTAACTATCGGCTATAGCAGACTTTTTTCTAAACTAGCTGAAAAAATAGCACACTTAGACCAGCACCGTAGATTCTAGGTGCTATGTAGTGACTCGTCTATCAGACATAGCAGCCTTTTTCTAAACAAGAGAGAGATCGACTAGCACAACTACTAGACAAGATGTAAACTAGATTCTAGACGCTATAGCTCAACTTCTAAGGCCAGTGGGTTACTGACTGCATTCAGTCACGATGCATAGGAATTTGGATAAACTTTCAGTAGGAGACAACAAATTTGCCCGTAGCACTCCATAAAATCTAAGTGCTGGAAGCGAGTGTTTGAACGTCTGATTTGCATCGCTACGCAGTGCTGCCCCAAGCGTTAATACATTGATCCGATAATAAATGTTTGCTTTCCTGTTGGTAGCGCAAATAATAACTTGATTGGTCTTAATTAAGTAGACCCGCCTCTCACTGTGCACCGCTAGCCTTGATAACCAATACACATGGCTCAACAACATTTACAATTTTAACACACACATAATGTAGCTTTTGAAGTAGTCTCGAAGTAAAGCTGGTTTAAAAACTTCTTTTAATACAATTTAATCAATGCACAATGGATCAGTGACATTTACAATATGAACGCACACAGAATATAGCTTTTGAAGTAGTCTCGAAGTAATGCTGGTTTAAAAACTTCTTTTAATACATTTTTAATTATCAAACGTCAGCATATGCATTGTTAGAAATAACTATTTACTGTCACACATATACTTTCCTATTTACTGTCACACATATAATTTCAATTACTAGTACTTATTTTTTCCATTACGGGAATTCCGAGTCTTTCCCAATTATACACATAAATCACGCACAGATCATTTTGAACACACTTTTTGAACTGTAGGAAACTATATTAATTAAATAATTGATCTTCACTGATGAAAAAAATAAAAACAAATTCATGGCTGAACAAAACAGAAAGCTATAGAACGAAAATCATTTTACTCTTTGAGAACTTTTATAGCCCAAAATAACGAGTGTAGCGGTTTCCAAGAAAGTTAGTTTAACAAACTAATAGACGCCACCAATTTACTACTAAGACCTTTTATAGGACAAAATAGCGCCTTAGGTTTCCAAAAAGGTAGTAGGCTAGGAATTAATCGGCTCTGTGAAATTGCGGCTAAACAGACAGGTCCATTGCGCCTTCCATCAGTCAGCCCATTCCAGGCATACTACACGGTAGATCTCATCCTCGAAAAGGTCAGGAAAGTATTATTTTGGGTAGTATATAACTGGTATAAATCAATAAACTTAAATCTGTTTTCAGTTACATTGTTTCACGTTTTCTTTTTGGATATATTATTTGGTGCATATTTTGATTGTTTTATACTGTCTGTTTGTTAAAAATTCTCCTGCGTTCTATTGGCCTATGAACGGTATAACATATTGACCAGTTGTTCAACACATACAAAGTGTTTAGAATTTGAATACTGTTAGAAATCTTAATATTTAACAACCACTTTTTGTGTAAAAATAGGAAATTTTTTCTGTGTAAAAGCCTGACACACAAAAAGAAAATAACGCTGTGCTGTAAATGATAATCACATAATGACAAAACAGTGTTATTAACACTATTTAACTTGAGATGGAAATACCATGCATAGTAAAACAAGCAAATGTATACATTTTCATTGTTTGTACATTTTTTCGTTTTGTTTGTTTGTTTGTAGACAATCTTTACACTTATTAGTAACTATTAATACATTATATACAATACATCACCGAATATGGCTGAAAAGACAGAGTTAGTTTCCAATAGTTATCACTGAAACCAGGATGTTAAGTGTTTTTGTTTTACATGATAGGATTTTCCCCAGAAATGCCTCAAATAACTCCAAATGGTTGGTTAAATCAGTTGCAAACAATGGTTTAATGTTAAAGATTTCAGATTACCTGTATTAGGCCCAAAAAAGAAAAAAATTTGTCCCTTGGCTTCACGTATCTCCAAAACCCTTATCACTAATGCGTTTTGTCACAAAAAGCCGTGCGCTTTTTATTGCTTTGTAGACGGCCTCTTTACTACTGCCAGATTTTCTTTTTTTTTTTTCTTTTTTTGTTGATTAGTTTAAAAATAGCACAATGTTAATAAATTTCTTGAAATCCTTGAAAAAAAATTCGGGGAAAAATGTGATTTTACACATATTTATATTTGTTAAAGTTTATCATTCACAGAGGTACTATCTTTTGTTCTACGTCTAAATGATTTTATTCTAACTATAATACGATTTCCAGTACAAACATTTTTTATACAGTACATAAACGTAGATTAAACCCTATTTTTGTTTTGGAATTATACCTTTTATTTCGTTGCGTTGCCGACTTTTCCACAGAAATGCGTGCCAGTGGGAATTGTGCCTGATTTCAGTTTTGCTTTAAAAGACAAAGCCCCCCGAGTTCGGAAGTCGGGGCCGCACATATCCCTACCTTAAAATGTTGAGTGCCTCCCCCAGCTCTCACCCTGCTACTCTCTTATAATACTCTTTCCACTTTTTAATTCCTTACAGCCCCCCCCACCCCCCGATTCCAATGTACATGTACATGGTCATTTAAATACCTCAGAAATAAACTCTAGTGTGACAGCATATCATGTATAAGATATCAAACTGGGCTGATTTTTTCTCATTTACAACATTTTCGTGATTAAAACTACACTTGTCCACAGTAAAACGCAAAACTATTAAAATTTTATCTAATAGCAAAAAGTAAACATTTTCAATTAGGTCAGGAAATAAACAGTAGGCCCATATCAGGTATAATTGGATAAGTGGGCTGCTCACGACCCAGGACCACCCGTAAAGGTCATCAACCTCTTATCATTGGGGCTGTATTGACCGATCAATTATCACTTTGTAAGGGTATTGCGAAGTTGCATCGGTTTCTTTACAACCATGCCGGCATATCTTTGCGTAGCTTATGAGAATAGTTTGATTAAGAGGGCTAATTAAAAACTATGCATCGTGACTGAATGCAGTCAGTAACCGACTGGAAGCCGCGCCTAACTATCAGCGATAGCAGACTTTTTTTTTCTAAATTAGCTGAATAAAAACAGCACACCTAAACTAGCTGCCTGGATTCAAGATGCTATATAGCAATTAGACAAGGCGTCTAAATTCTAGACGGTATATAGCTGAACTTCCATTTAGCAACAATTAGTGGATTGTTACTGACATTAGGCTTTAGACTAAAATAATTCTTTTATCGCTGGTCACAAATTTAAAGGGCCATGGCTTGATCACAAATAACCTCGTCTAACTAATGGTTAAGCTATTAACTAATAGTTAAATTAGTCACAGACAAGTCCTGTTGACAAGTTGCCTATTTTTGGGCATTAACAATCAGTGGATTGTTAACCGACATTAGACTAAAATATTTCTCTTTCTATTGTCAAAAAATTTAAAGGGCCATTGCCTGATTGCAAATAGCCGGATTTTACGGAAAGTGTTCAACCTTTCAATGTCTAGCTTTTGACTTTAGGACATTTATATGGCACCCTGTAGGTTGCACACCACCAAATAAATTGCCATTGGTTTATGTACAAAATAGCCCTAATTAAAACGTAAATTTCTCATTAACAAAGCGACTCAGTTGCTTAAATTATGCATTACCTTGGACTACTAGACCTCTGCATCCCATTCAGCAAGAAGAATCCATAAGTTGACCATGGATTTTTCGAGCTACTGAAGCATGAAGACAACAATGAGTTCCGATCCCCTCTGAAACTGTGGCTTCTAGTCAAAATATTACTATTAGTACTGTAATTACTCAGTAGTAAGCCTCACACACCTTTTTGTTGTCTTGCCTGAACTTTGTTTGGCAGAGACTTAGTAATCACTTTTCTGTCTGTCTGTCTGCCGGCCGTCCGTGTTCACGGCTTGTGTACGATTTATCTGGAGTTCCATAAGGGCTACGACGATGTAACTTGGTGGAAAGAAGCGAGTTGACGAGTTCTCGACCTGATTAGATTTTGGGCGTAAAATATGTTAATTAAGTATCTAATTTGCATAATTTACGAAAATTTTCCCAGAAAGCTTGTGTACAAGTTTTCTGGAGTTCCGTATGGCTTATAATGATGTAACTTGGTGGTAGGAAGCGGGCTGAGGAGTTCTCGACCTGATTAGATTTTGGGCTTTTTTCGGGCAAATTAAGTATGCAAATGAGCTAATTAATATGCAAAAATCAGCGTAATTGCTATAATTTTGAAACGGTACATCGGTACATAAAATTACTTCACTGCATGAGAGCCTATTATGGTGCGCATCTTGTTTGCCATTTGAAAGTAAGTGATATATTCGGCTTAGGTATGTAAATGAGCTAATTAAATATACATGAGCTAATTAAATATACATGATTTGCTGTATCGCTGAAACGGTACATCGGATAGGCAAAATTTCTTCACTACATGAAAGACTAGTCTGGCATTCATCTTTTGTGTGAATCATAATTAGGTCAAAGTGCATATGGGCCAATTAAAGGTGCAACGAGAGATTTTGAGGCGCCCAAATATTGTGTCATAATAGTAAACTCATATAGATTAGACACTCAATAGACTTCTTACCTTATTATCAGACGTTAGTCTGTATATTGGAATTGGTCTACTTTTGAAAATCCAAAAATGTGCCGTCAGAAGACAGTAAGTGTGCACGTATTGGGGGTAGGTACTGCCTTTTGCATTGTGAGAAAAATTTGAACTTCTGTCAACCGTTTTGGATAGAGGGAGTGGTGTTTAGAGCTATAAATTGGATATGTTATGTGTTGAAGTCGTCTCCAGGGCCGAAAGGCTTGTTTTGTTTTTTTGTGAACGAAAAAGGTGGAATTTTGGACGATTTGTGAGGCAAGTGGTTTCAAGAAATTTAGTGTTTTGTTTTCGTCCTCCGAACTGGCCATGTGGAATAGTCCATGTTCGTAAATAGGGGTTACACTTAGTAACGTGGTGATGTGTACGTTATTTGTGGAAATAAAGGGCCTGTATAATTTTTCACTGATGGTGAAATTATCCATTAGAGATATGTAATGTTTTATTCTTTTATAGGCTATAGGAAAAAAATAGTTCATGATGTAGTGTTTGAGTAATTTGGTTCGCTTT
>JAMKCH010054367.1:0-10098 GCA_023653785.1 Ophioderma brevispina | reverse complement strand
CAAATGAAACGTGACGGTTGTCGGGACAATTTTTACAACAGAGGTGTGTGGGCTATGGACGATGTCAAGCTAGGTCATGACATGGGGCTAATAACACTGGGGATTCCCAATTAATAGTCTACATGGTCCACAACATGACATTTGCATATGTGGCCATAAAATTGCCAACAAGTGATGCTGACACTGTCCTCAAGGAGCATTTTAGAGATTCCAAATGGCACAAAAGTTAATTTGGCTGACCTGATAACCGACATGTGACATTTGAAATTACTTCAAATGACTTGTGAATGGCATATGATATTAAAACATTGTTAACATAATCCTATATTTTCCAAAATGTTATTGACATTGACCCCACAAGACATCTAAACCTCAAGTTGGACTTACAAGTCCGCCCGACATCACATACGGTCGTATTTTACCAAAACACGTTTTCCGAGGAAAATCGCAGTTCCAAAATCTACCGCGACATTTCATGTCTATACGGTAAACGAAGATAAAAGAAACATCTAGACTTTACTGTTTGGAAGAAAACATTTTAAAGTCCAATTAAACATAATGCTAATTTTAAACAATACAATTATATTATCTTAAATTAGGCTACAAAGTTATAAGTCTGTATGTGGAAATCACAAATAATTTATATTGCAAAATACGACAGCATAGTACACCGTTGTTTTTTCAAATGTACGAAATAGATCACTATGTGAAAGCTTGTTTACGAAAGATCCGACGAAAATACTGTCAAAATAGATCTGTATGTGAAATTGTTTTTTTTTGGGATCGGCCAAATACAACGCTATATAAAACACGTGTAAAGGAATGGCGATTTTAAAAAATCGACAGTATGTGAAAAACGGATATGATGGATTTTGGAAAAGACAAAAATATATTAATATAAACTAATTAATTAGGCATCCTCACATTTTTTGAAAAGTTGTGGCTGGCAAAAGGAACTTGAGTGAACTAAGTAATTAGGCGAATTTCGGAAAAAACCTCAAAAATGTGAATACGACAGTATGTGATGCGGGCGACGAAGTGGTATGTGACATGAACATAACTATTTACCAGTGGAATTTGAGCAATGACCCCAACGTCCCAGATGATATCCCATAGGACCAATTTCAATAACACACTTCCTTAAATCCCAATGCGTCCATTTCCCAGTCATTTCGCCATTTCATCCCAATTTAGCTTTGCGGACCATTTGATGTCAGTCAAATGGATACTTTTGTGCCACTTGGGATCATGTGACTTAAGTGACTCAGCAGCGCCCTATAAACAGGGGATTTGTCGCGCGTTATCAGAATTAACTATTGTCATTATTTTTATTATTATTATTATTATCCATTTCCCACCTGGTCTATCCATTCCCACCTGTCCAGCCAATTCCCATTTGGTCCCGATACTTGCCACTTGTGTAATCCCCACTAACAAACACTTAAAGGTCCCAGGAAATGAGATGATAACCTCCAAATCTTTTACGTGACATTCCATTCCAATACACAGGGCCAAAAAAAGAATACACTACCAGTGACATCATTAGTGAAGACTATGGGATTTTCATCAGTGTCATGAGTAGATTCACACCATTCACCGGGAATTTTCTTTTACTCTCAGAAAAATCAATAGTTTTCACTAATGATGTCAGCAACCACCCAATATTGACTGCTTTCTATCCCTCCCATGTAGACCACAACAAAGGCCCCCACATCAATTCATTTGCATTTCCGGGACCTCTAACCTAACCTGTACCCTAACCTTAACCGAAAAATCCTATCCTATCATTAATCCAAACTCTAATCCTAACTTAGCCCTAAAAATAAATTTTCAAATTCTCTTCTCTTCTGACAGTTGGGAAATTAAGGGAAAGAGGTCCAGCCTGGCCGTAATACCGGTAATGCCCGTCCTACCTAAATAGAAAGGCAACTCGACTACTCGACTCATCAGACTACTTAGATCAACGGAAATCAATAGTAAACTTAATAAGCTCCTACCACTACTGCTTTATCGATTGATCATGGGTTGGGTTTTTGAAACATACCTAGTACTTACCATTACAAGATTTGGTAGTATGCGCCGCGAAATGAAGTCAATGTTTTAAATAAAGTGGTATGAATGGGAATGGACCCATGGGACTTGGACCAGATGGGACTTAGGCTTAATCGGAATTGGACCAAATATTACCATTGCAATTGTGCATGAGTGGTATCTGACATGACCGCACCTCAAATTGCACCTGACATACCCCAACTCTTCACAAATATCATTTGATGTGACTCAAACTGCCTCACACGTTGCATTTGACATTACCCAAATTGCCTTACAAATGCCTTTGACATGACACGTTCATGAGTACCATTGTGACTTTGACACAAACTCTGCCTCGGAAGTGACATTTGTCATGACCCAAATATCTCACAATGGCATTTTACCTGTCCACAAATGCGAATCCCAGTGATATTCAACATGACCCCCCCCGCTTCACAAGTGTCATTTGATGATTCCGCAAGAGATCCACAAGTCAAATCTATCATGACCCCAAAGAGCCCACAAGTGGCATCAACATGATCCCCGAACTGCCCACAAGTGGCCTCTGACATGACCCCGCAAATTGTCACACGGTAACCGGTATCATGACGCCCAAATAGCCCACACGTTCACCTGACATGACCCACCTGTATCACAAGTGCATTTTAAAATGATCCCACTTGCCCTTGCAAGCAAGCACTGCTCGGAAGTGACATTTGTATGACCCTCAACTATCTCACAATTGGCATTTGACATGTCCCCAAATTGCATCACATATATTCACATAAACCCCCACTGCTTCACAAGTGTCATTTGATGATCCCAAAGGCCAACTCTATCATTACCCCAACTGTCACTGCCTCAGAAGTGACATTTGACATGACCCCACTGCCTCACCCCAGCAGCCATTTTTGCATGGGCCCAATTGCCACAATTGGCATTTCATGATCACAACCTACAAGGTGGCATTGACATGAACCTCAACTGCAATCACGGACTGCATTCATCACAGGACGTCAAATTTCCGCCTCACAATTGGCAATTTGACAGACCCCCAACTGCCTTACAATAGGTATTGTACATGACAGTTTACGAGTGACATTTGACTTGTCACTTGTGAGGCTGTTAGGGAAAATTTTTCATCTTCTTTATGAACCTACCTGCTTCACATTGGCATTTGATGACCCGAGGGCCTACAATTTTAACATCTATCATGACCCCAAATAGCACAAAAGAGTGCCATCTGACATGACCCCCAACCGATCCCAAGTGGGCATTTTCATTGTTCCCCATGCCTTGCAAGCACTTGCCGCGAAGGGAACATTTGGTCTGACCTCAACATCTCAAAGTGCATTTGACATGTCCCCCCCCCAAATGCATCACCAAGTATATTCAAATTGGGACCCCCACTGCTTCAAAAGTGTCATGCTGATCCCAGAGGCCACATCTATCAGCCCCCAACTGCTAGAAGTGGCATCTTACATGACCCCACTGCCTCACAAAGCAGAATTTGTGCATGCCCCAATTGCCACAAGTGGCATTTTACATGATCACACCTTAAAAGTGGGATTTGACATGGACCTCAAACTTGCCCATCCACAACTGGAATTCACATGACGTCAAAATGCATCACAAGGGGCATTGACATGACCCAAACGGCCTTACAAATAGTTCGTTAGAACATTGACAGTTCACGATAGTGACCATTTGACTTGTCACTTGTGATGATGTTAGGGAAAATTTCAATTTTCTTATGGACCTACCTGCTTTCCACAGTGGCAGTGATGATTCCCAAGAGGCCTTACAATTAACATTCTATCATGACCCCAAATAGCACAAAGTGGCATCTGACCATCATGACCCCCAACTGCCTCACAAGTGGCATCCGGACCATGACCCCCACTTGCCCACAAGTGGTGGCATGTTGGCATTTAACATGACCCAACTCCCTTACAAGTGCCTTTAACTCATGACCCCCCCCCCCCCCCAAACTGTGTGCATAAGTGGCACTTAGGCGACGAAAGTAAAACTGTTTAACGGGGCCCCGACCCCCCGACCCCGATTTGTCAGTTTGCAGAATTTTTTTTTTTTAGAGTTTTTTCCAAAAATCATGTAAAATCAGCCTGTTTTTAGGCCCAAATTTTCCATTTGGCAAATTTTTCTCTTGATTTTTCAGATTTTGTGGCTATTTTATGGCCAATTTTTGAGCTCCAGAAAAGAAAAAAAATCGCCCGACCGACCGACCCTACTCACAAGGTCCGCTCGCCCGTAAACAGCGGTTTTCTTTTTTCGTTGCCTTATCCTGAACTGTATCAACTGGCATTTGTATGGTTCATGATGCCCATAAGTATTCTATTATGAACCCCCAACGCTTGGCAAGTGGCACTGACATTCCCCCAATTTGCCTCACAAGTGTCAATTTAGCATGACCCAACTGCCTTACAAATGGCCTTCCATCATGACGGTTTCACAAGTGATGTTTGCCTTGACACCAACTGGCCTCATAAATAACATTTTACATGACCCCAACAATTTTTACAAGTGGCATTGACTGTCCTCAAATGGTACGCAAGTGGCTTTGATGATCCCAAGATGCCCAGAATACCTTCTATCATGACCCCAAATAGCCCACAAGTGGCATTTGACATGACCACCCCACTGTCTCACAGCGGCATTTGATGAATCCCCCTCTTCGCCGCACATGTCATTTGCTGATCCACAAAAGGCCACACAGTACTATCTATCAGGACCCAAGAGCTCATCCACAAGTGCATCAGACATGACCACAAAGAGCCCACAAGTAGCATCAGGCATGACCCCTCTTTGGCTCACAGTGATATTTGGCATGATGCCAACTGGCCTCATAAGTTATATTCAACATGACGCCAAACAGGTCCCCAAAATGGAATTTGACATGTCTCCAACAGTGCACAAGTGCATACATGACCCCACCTGCCTCACAAGAGGCATTTACATGACCCCACTCCTTAGCAGTGGTTTTCACATGGGCCCAACTGCATCCAAAATTGATTTGTGACGTGACCCCACCTGCCCTCAGAGTAGACAGTTGACATGCTCCTACTGCCTTACATGAGGCATTTGACATGACCTAAATTGCCTCACAAGTGGTCTTGACTGAGGCCATGTCTAAAAGGTGTCATTTGATATGGCGAACTGCTTCATAAGATCGACACTGATGATCCCTGTGCCCCAACAACTAACAACTACATGACTCCAAAAAGCCCACACGGTGCATTTTTTGGAAAAACCAAATGATATCACAAGTGACATTGACATTACCCAAATGACTTTGCAAGTGGCGTTGACATACACTAGGTAATGCCATCAATTAGTAAAGGGAGATGTAGGCAACGACAAATGATAACGTACTATAAGCCTCAATATAGAAGATTGACGAGAGTGGATCAGATTGGGCCGAATCTGTTAACAAATAACGAAAAGGTGTGTGGAGGGCATTTCGTGAGTAGTTATATTCGCTGTATTAATTTTGATACTCGCTAAAACAAGGGTCATCTTTGGGCTCTAAAAAGTAATAGCGTGTGGGCGGACTTTTCGATCCTAGCAGGATCTTCATCAAAGGCAAAATGACCTTCGTTTGCCTTGATGAAGATCATTGCTAGGATCGAACGTCAGGCCCTCACTCTAGTATACAGATTACCTACACAGGCTATTTTTGTGAAAGCAGTGGTAAACAGCATTTACTATTTTGGTCTAAAAAGTAATAGTTATCATTTTTTCAGCCCATAAATTAAAAATGAACTTACTGTCGGGTAAGAATGAGTTGTGTAATACCGAATACGGTAATCTTATATAAGTAAAACATACGAACAAAATTAAGTACCCCGGGTTCCGGTCGCAGAACCAATGAAGTAAATACCATAACAACAATCAGACGGCTACATGTATATTATGACTTGGTGGCTAATTTCTTGACAGGTCACGTGTAAAGAACAGGGTTGGCAATTTCCCGGGGAATACTAGTATTTCGGAACGGAGGACTCATAACAAAAATGAGCAGCGTTGTCGTCCGTCCGTTCGTCCGTTGTTGAGAAAAATGTTACCCATGTTGTACATGATTTATCTGGAAGTCAGTAAGGCGACAATGATGCAACTTGGTGGAAAGAAGCGGGTGATGAGTTCTCGACCCTATTAGATTGTGGCATAAACTACTAATAAGTATCTACTTTGCATAATTATGAAAAAATCTCTGCAAGGCCTTTGTGCAAGTTTTCTGGAGTTCTGTAAGGCGTCTAATGATGTACCTTGGTGGAAGGAAGCGGGCTGAAGATTCTCAACCTGATTAGAATTTGGGCGTATTTTGGGCAAAATTGAGTATGCAAATGAGCTGAATTAATTATGCAAAAATCAGCGTAATTACTATATTTTTCAAACGGTACATCGATACTTAAAATTCCTGCGCGACTGGAAGAATATCATGGGCTATCTTTTTTGCAAATGTAAGTATCGTGCTATATGCAGCGTAGGTATGCAAAGAGCAATTAAATATGCATAATGCTGTAACTCTAAAACGGTACGTCGGATATGCAAAATCATTCGCGACCTGCGGCTACTATTGCCATACGGGATTTGCATATATGAACGGGTGTGGGTATGCGGCTATGTATACAAATGAGCTAATTAAAATCTGCATTAATTGCTGGTATCTCTGAAATGGTCGTAGGGGCATGCACAATCCTCGCTACAAGAGACTACTCTGCCATAGGGGAGGGGTGGCGGGGGTTGCGGGGGTTGGGGAGGGGGTGGGGTGTTGCGTATTGTTGGGGAGGGGGTGGGGTGGTTGCAGGTTGTTGTAAGGTGGTTGGTTGTTGAGGGATGTTGGGTAGAGTGGGGATGTTGTGGTTGTCAGGTGTTGGGGGATGTTGTGTTTTGCAGGGTGTTGGGGGATGTTGACATGTTGCAGGTGTTTGGGGGATTTTGTTTTGTTGGCGGGTGATTCGGGAAGGGTGGGGGTTGCATATTGTTGGGAGGGGCATTGCATCTCTTGGGAGGGGGTGTTGGGGAGGGGTATGGTGTGTGGGGTGTTGGGGAGGGGTATGGTGTTTTGTGGGGTGTTGGGGAGGGGGTAGGGTGTTTTGCGGGGGTGTTGGAAGGGGGTAGGGTGTTTGCGGTGTTGGGGAGGGGAGTGGCGTGGTATTGTGGAAGGGGAGCCGTGTTATGAGAACGCCGGACAATAATTCTCTACACCGGTGTGGCTGGAGATATGGTCCGCCGGCTCACAGTCCGGGGAACCTGGTGAACAATAGGGCCAATCGATTCAGTTGACTCTTCATGTAACATTAGTTTGCCACGCTTTTATCCGTTGTCGTCTATGGAGCCGCGGACTGTGGCTCCCCGCCGCCATATCTCCTTTCACACCGCCAATCCGGTAAAGATAATAGTTTAATAATGCTTACATTCTTTTTTCTTCCTTTGCGAATCTTAAATTGGGTGGTTTTTCATTTTTTTGACTGACACAGATAAAGAAAAACACTTTGAACAAATAATAGCGTAATGCTTACATTCTGCCACGCTTCATAGCCAGCTGCCCACTGCCGGGTGTAGAAGTAACCATGTCCGGCCGTACTTCATAGCCGGGCACAATGGTGAACATCAGGGCAATCGATTCAGTAAACTCTTTACGCAACATTAGTTTCAACTCTTTATTCCGTTATCGTCTATGGAGCCCCCCGGACTTTTTTACACCATGAGTCCCACCGGAGACTATACTCGGCTTTCACAACGTGTAATTTCGGTGACTCCACAGAAAATTGTTGGTTTGGTATCGGACATTTTAATACGATTTTGGCGTTAGATTATTTACACACCAGTAAAACAAAATAAGACCTGATGTGCTTGATGTGCTGCACAACCGAAAACGTTGCCTTTAACCACCTTTCCTCTATTCTAAGAGCGAATTGTCCAGTTTTCGTGTGCACTGATAAAATAACCGCCAATTTTATGACTGAAACCTTTCTCTGTTGTACTCATATTATTCTTTACGCAGAGGGTTTGTGGGCGTTATAGGTGGATACTTGAAGTGGTGTTTTTAAAAAACTTGATCACAGGAACTGTGGTGTAGGACTTGTGAAACATTGCCGAGTCTTTTCTCTATATTACGATTATTGATGAACATTAATAATGTAAGGTGTTTGACTTGCTTTCCATTAAACATATGGTCAACATCCCAAAATTTTACCTCATGAGAAATCGAACTATCCTTGCCATTAAGTGGCGATGTTCATAATGACACTATACGTCAGTCCTCCATTCGCCGCGCTTGGGCATAGCAGATTTCACAATTTTAGCCACGAGCGTGTGTTTCATTTAGGAAATGCTGTCCATACCGTCCCCCACGGCCTGAAGCACGCTGAGCAATGATCATAGGTGGTAAATTTCTTCTTATGATTATTCTGCTTATGCAGTTTCTTCGTCCTCAAGAACACTACACATTGTTCAGGCTTTATTGTTAGATTTGCAACAGGAGTAAATCAGAGGCGGTAGCGTGTAGTTCGGCCCCCCCCCCCCCTATTTTTTTTTTACATCGATGGACAGCATAGTCGTAGTTCTGGGCAAGAATGTTGATGTTCACGAAATTGCTCATGAAGAAATGACGCCAGTTGGTGATCAATTATGGACGGGAAACGTTCACATGCAAATACTATTCACATGGAAAGAAGAACCATTTCTTGACCTCTTTTTTTATTGTTTGAGATAAGGAGTCTGCAGAACATTGCGTCCTTTACAAAAGTACAAATCGGCAGTAGGGGCCATTTTCATTTAGGCATAAAAGTGCTATTATTGTCATATATCACTACGCGAGAAAAATCGAGTAGACCTATAGTAGGTTTGCTTTAAATTACAGTACGCCCCGTTTAAGTGTAATATATGTGTAAAACAGTGTGCTATACATGTATGTATTTGATCACGCATTATTTGAGTGTGTTGCTCATCGGCTGGCGAGCAAGATTCATAGGCGTTTACAAAGGTGACGCACCCCTTACAAGTACGAATTTTGTAAAATAAATGTCTAAAATATTCAAAATTTTTCATATAGGGGTGTTCTCATTCTAGTTTGACACATTTTGCGAGAAAAGAAAGTCATCTCTCTTTTCCCGAATTCATGCCAAGAGATGTGCATCATGACTCCAGCAAATAACGGTGCCAATGATAAGTAATCCGCCCGTATATGAATAGGATGAATAGGATAACAGACTTCAGATTCTCTTGGACTGCGAAACCATTGTTATTGTCCATGACGTTAAAAGCTTTTGGATGGTTTCACCGCCCGGTTTAGATTGAGCTACAGCATCATTCACGAAGAAAATAAAACTCAAATTCTGCTGGGCGTTGATAACTTTGATCGTATATTTCATCATTTATTGAAAAAGGAAAACGAAGATGAACAAATAATCATGAAAGAAGTTTGATGGCAAGCTATGCAGAAACCAACACCATAAACTTAATCATATTATATTGGACCTATTTTCTATTCAATAAACGGTTTGTTCGGCCACCGCGCACCTGCATTTATATAGGTGAATGATTTTCGATTTCTGCTATGAAAGCAATAATGGCATAGAAATGGGTTACGCGACAAGTTAAAGTACGGGTTTGGTTCTGCACCAAAGTAGTTAGGTCACAGTTTGCCAAAATTTTTTTCTCATGAGCTTTGTTCACATTACGTTTCCCTTTCGAATAAAGGATGAAGTATAGGGTCAAAGAAAATTGAACACACAGATAGAACCGCTAACTGTAACTTTATTTGTGAAGAGGGCAGGTAATCTGTGTTCCAAGTCATGAAAATAGCTTAATCTTAAATTTCGGTTGATGGTATAGCCACCTGTAATCTTCAGTGCATGGATAATAAACAATGGATCTGCAGTTACAGATGAAAAAGAATCTGTGAAGTGTTTGGTCTTCTAACTACCGAGCGGATTTACTTATAAATAGCCCCCATTATGTGTGGAGTCAATTGCAATCATAGTGCTGCATCCCGTAGTCATGATATTCAGGGCATAATTGAGATGACATTTAATTCATTTCTCG